>RJWJ010006571.1:29323-61961 GCA_004363605.1 Indri indri | reverse complement strand
TAGTACTCCATGGTATACATATACCACATTTTACTAATCCACTCATGTATTGATGGGCACTTGGGCTGTTTCCACACCTTTGCAATTGTGAATTGCGCTGCTATAAACATTCGGGTGCAGGTGTCTTTTTCATAGAGCGATTTTTGTTCTTTGGGGTAGATGCCCAGCAATGGGATTGCTGGATCAAATGGTAATTCTATTTGCATCTCTTTAAGGTATCTCCATATGGCTTTCCACAGAGGTTGCACTAGTTTGCAGTCCCACCAGCAGTGTATGAGTGTTCCTATCTCTCCGCATCCACGCCAACATTTATTGTTTTGGGACTTTTTGATAAAGGCCAGTCTCACTGGAGATAAGTGATAGAAAATGATATAATTTATGGAACATTATTCATTTGGAAAATTTGAGGTAATTCTATATGTATTAATATGTAAATATTTCTAAACATTCACTATTAAATAAAAAGAGTGCAGATCAGTGTGAATGGAATGCTATCAAGACCACATAATCATATTTACTTATAGATGAGGACATATATAATACTAATAGCAATGGGTATGTATGGCAGGGGTGGAAAAACCTGAGTCAAGGGATGACTGGGATGTCAAAGGCATTTTTTCTCTAGACCTTCAATTTTATTTTTGACTTTTAAACCATCTATATGTATTAATTATTTAAATAACTACTTTAAAAATGTGTATTTACTTGTTTTCCACTTATAAAACATGACCCTCTCCAGATTCGTGCCTGACTTTTAAAAGAAATAGCACAAAAAAAGTTTGTAAAACAAAAATAAACATTGACCCCCTTTTTGTAGCATGGTTTTGTTTAGTTCCCTAGTCACCTGATGACAAGTTACTCCCTTCTGGATTGCATATATATGGAATCTATATAACTGTCTTTTGACCCTTGGCTTCTCCTCCTAGAACTGGTTCAGTTTCAGTTCAATGGGAAATTTTACATGCTGCCCAGAATTGCCATCTTTAACGATGCCTCTGTACCCTGTGTGCTGTCTTCAAGTGCCTTCTGGGATCGATTGCACTTCCTCTGCCACTGTCTTGTACTGTCATTTGGTGAAAACATTTGGGTGTCAGATTCCATTTCTTAGTTTTTGGCAAAAATTTATGTTAACAAAGATTCATAAAAACCCCACATTTCAACTTTTTGAAGTGATATCAGACCCAGTTTGTATAAGTTTGGTAAAAGTTCTAAAAAATATCAAAGGTAAATGTTAAGTTGAAATTTAGAAGTAATTTAAGAAAGTGCAATTGCCATGACCTAACGATGTGAATTCTGGCCACCTTGGGCTCCTCCTTCTTTCCTGTTCTTCGTGTATATAATCCGTTATGTCATATATACCTTTTTGTTGTTTTCCACCACCCTAATCCAGGCTCCTCAAGCCTGAATTACAATATCATTTGATCAGCACTTCAAGATCACAATATTCCATCTTTCCCTACTTATAGATGAAAAATTCATCTTTATGTTATAATGGTTCTTCATGTTATTCTCGTAAAAACATATTCTAGTGTTTGCCATTGTTTGCAGAACAAAGTCCAAAGTCCTCAGTGCAACTTAAGACCCTGTGATATGGAAAAATGGATCTTTAAATCTCATTTCTCACAATCCTCCATTCCATTGGGTTTGGTTTTCTTTCTAATAAACTAAATATGTCTTGCTTGTAGTATGTCTCTTGTTTTCTTCTTCTTTCCATTTATTTACATCTTCATTTTTCAATGAGACTCAAGTTAAATAGCTAACTTCAATTTCAACTTTTAACTCCTCCCTTTTATTAACATTTTTAGTAGACACCGTTGATGCCTCATCCATATCTCATTTGCACTTATTATTCCAATATATACCTACTGCATTTTAGTTCAAGTACCGTAGACTCTGTTCCTGATGCCTCTCTGTCAGTCCTGGGGCAGGGAAGGAATCCTGGGAGAGGTGGTGGTTAATATTCTCAGCACCCCTTAGCCAATGACAGATGGAAGTTGGAGGGTAGACATTTCATCTTTCTTACCTTTCAGGTGGAATAATTCTGAGTTATACTGTAGCCTCTCTCAGAGCTCCCCAGTTGCTCACAGTGGTAACCTGCTACAGGAACATGGTAGACAACCTACCCCTATTGGCTTCCCTCTTTTCCCCATCTCATTTCTCTGCCGCCTTACCAGCGCTTCTTGTGATCATTGCCCAAAGAAACTTGCACTCAAATCCTTGTTTATATTAGGAGAAAGCATAGAAGGATCTTCTTTTCTTCCAAACTGCTACATAATTTAATCTTTGTATCAATCCTTTAATATGTAATTGTTTCTGTGAACATTTATCAACTATGTGTCTGGTGCTGCTCTAAGCACCAGGGTTACTTGCTCACTAGGGTGAGCAAGACTGGGAAAAATACTCTTCTTACATTTCTAGCAGTGGAAGATGGGTATATAAGCTAATAAACTACAATGAATATCAATATACACTGTCATACATAAGCATATTGCATCATGTGCTGCCTGGTATTGAGATGATTTGTTATAACCCTAATCAAAGCGCTGTATGGCAGAGTAAACACTAGTCTTTCTGTTTTCTCCCTCATTGAGAGCCAGTGTCTCATGTTATGCTTTCCACAGTTTGATTGGCCCTTCTAATCCATTTGGTTTGTTTATTCTGCTATGTTCTTTCAAACAAGCTTTTAATTCAATACACATTTATGAAGCTAATGTTCTAGGCCTAACTGGCTCTATTATTAGAACAATTCTAAACATACTGAAAAGATAAAGACACAAGCCAGTAAAACCCTTATCTGTTCATTGGAGGATCAGTTACACTGCCAGGTATATATCTCAATGGGGATGAGGTAATAATCATCCCTTATAGAGCTCATTGAAAATGCTCTCATTCCTGGAACACCTTGAACCTTTTGCTGATAGTTATATACCTCTGGTGTTACTTAAATTTTAGATTGCTATCTGCCCAACTAGATTTTAGTTTAAGGGATTACATGGTATCTTTGTACTTTATTTTTCTACCACAATATCTGGCATGGTCTTTCTCACATAGGCTCGATGTAGGTACTCATTAAATATTTTAGAAAAAATGGATAGATGAGCAATATTTATATAAAGATCTGAGTTGTATAGTTGAATTACATTAGGAAAATTTTAATTGATCACATTTGTTCTAGTTTATGTTTACAGGAAGAGACAAGGCTTAATATAGTTCCTTAAAAATGTATATTGTTATTTTTTATTTCAACTCATCTATTTTCAGTTGATTTAGACAGGGGAAGCACAGTTTTAAATTATGTTAAGTTCAATAACAGAATAACAAAAAGAGGAGACAAGCTTTGAGAAACATAAGGAGTTTATGTCACCAGATTTCTTATATGACCTCATTACTACTGCTGGGCATACAATTTGGCTTAGTTTTCTGGCAGCTAAAGGCAAAAAGAAGAAACATAATGAGCCAAGGAGTATTCCCATCTAATATAAGAAGCATAAAAATTCCCCTGCAGGGGCAAATTATTTCTTAAAAATAAATCTCATAAGACATATGTTATGGAGATCTATGTATAAGGGGGCAGCCTGTACAGTTGATAAGGTCTTCATTTTTGTTTGTACAAAGGAAAAAACCACTGTTCAAATAGAGAATTTTTTTGACCTCTTATAAACGTTGATGGCAGAGCATCGAATTGTAGCATTAAATTATACTCAATCAAAGCATTTCTGTGGGGCCTTGAATAAGATGGCTGTTCTTGTGAATAACTTCCTGTGACCCATGTTTAATTTATTATAAAAATAGAATTTACCAAATATAGATGAGTGGATACTTACTACTTCATGAAACTATAATTATCAGATATCCATATTTAAGGTAGTCTTTGACAAGTGCCCTTAACAACTTCAGCCATCAGATGTGACAGGACAAAGTTGTCATTTTTCTATAACTCTAAAACCTGACTTCTTACTCCTATTTGAACAAAGGGCCAACTTACTTTGTCATGGATGTGGGTTGCAAGCATATCTATAGAACCAATTTTCCTCTACAAAAGAACTTTGCACATTCTTATTGCTCTCATGAGCTCTGAATCTTATAACATGAAAGAAAGAATGTGGATTAGAAACATGTTGAAAGAATATATTATTGACTGACTTCAGTAGTTCCAAGAACTTAAGGGTGACCCCTATAGAACAATTTGATTTTCAAATGAATTTCCTCTAGACTCAAATCTGCCAACTTTCTAGCAGGCAGGTAATAATAATGTACCTTTGGGTTATTGAATAAATTAATTTTTCTTTTGCTCACTTAATCCTACACTGGTTTAAAATTTTCTTCCCTTATTTTTCATTTGAATTTTTTCGTCTGGATATATCTGACCCATAAAATAAATCCAACTAATTCGACAACTATTTATTCATCAAATATTTACTGAGCTTCCAGTTTCTAGTGCTGAGTCCATAGCAGTGAACCAGAGAGCCCAGTTGCTGTGCTCATGGAGCTACAATCAAACAAGGAAAGTACAGATTGAACAGTAACTATACCTGCATTTCCAGCAAAATGATATATCAGATGCTTAGAGAAATCATCTTCACATATAAGCTAAAATTTATGAATAAAATATTTTTAAAAATGTAAACCAGAGGGAGATTTACACTAAAGTTAATGAAAGCTTAAGTTTCAGGGCCCCTTCTAAAGCCCTAGCAAAATTGTATTTATAATTTTGTATTCTTTTTCTTAAAGCACCTCCCCCAGTGTAGATAGATTTAGGTCCTACAAAAGTGATTCTTCCCTGCATAAATTCATAAATCAATGAAGGAGAAAGTAAGAGGAAAAATCCCAGAGATTATATATAAGGATAAGATGTGAAATCAGAAAGTAAGGTATCACTTAAATAGAATTCATCTTGGAAATGTCTATTTATCCTCTGTAGCCTCGGTGTGGAGAGAAACACAGGCGTATCTTAGGAAGGGGTTAGATAGGAAAAGCCTTTTCTAAAGCCAGGATACCCAAAGGTGATACCTTCCTTGGGTGAACCATAAAAAACAAAGAACACATCACAAAAAGGTGCACCTACAATAGTTACCTATCTTGAATTTATTGTGGTGGAGTGTAAACAAACAGCGTCTTAAGAATTCCTAACCACAAGCTTGGCATCAGGAGGATGTGGGGCCAGAATTCATTCTATTTGTGTAGCTTTCAAAATCCCTTGCTTAAAATGAAGTTAAAATGGTGCACTACATTTTGCTTGTACAATCAACCTAAATCCTCAAGTTTATTAGGACCATTTTATATATTAGAGTTATTGTAGGCAATGGTTTTGCCAATTGTTATGCTTGCTACTGCGGAATGCAGGTCACCATGCTTTCAGTCTCTAGCTCCTTTTGGCTCTTTCAGCTACCACAGTCTTCTTGACTTTGCGGTGTCTGCCCACTGCCCAGTCTCAAAACTAATGTCACATGTTCTAAGTTTTGTCCCTATTTCCATTACCAAATTTTGTATCGGTAATCTATTGCTTCATACAAAAAAGTTCAAAATCTGGTAGTTTAAAATAGTAATTTATTATTTTTGATGATCCTGTGGTTTGTTTGGATGGTTATTCTGCTGGTTTCTTCTTGACTCATTCATGTAGGTGTATTCACCTTGAGGATTGATTCAAGGCTACTCTTCTGTCTATATGTTAGAGGCAGCATTCCAAGAGGAGAAGCTCCATGCACAAGCACTTAGTAAGCCTCTGCTTGTGCCATATTTGCCAATATTCCATTGGCCAGAGCAAGTTATATGTCCAAAACCAGAGTCAATGTGGGAGGGGACAAAACTAGGTCATGAATTTTGGAAAGTGTAACTCATTTGGTGTTGGCTGGTGTAAGAATCTACCACAATGAGATAGAAGCTGAGCTGCTGCTTTTGTATGGATACATAGCCAAATAGTTTCAACTTCTTCTTAAAACTATTCCCAGTCAGAGGATGTAAGTTTAATCAAAATAAATAATTAAGTGAACAGTTGGATCCATCATATACAATAAATTATGAACATTTTGGTAGCAATTAATATTCTTTGAAAAATTTTATCAACAGTAAGTGACTGGTAATATACTCTACCATAGCTGACTTTCATAAATATAAGCTCTTGAATTTACAAAATATCATTCCATAGTGGATAGAGCTGATTTTTTGGTAGCTAGTAGTTATGTGAGCTTCATTCCATTTACTACATTGTCAAACTAGAATGTAAAATTTATCTTATTGTTTCTCCTGCAGAGGCCATGCTGAGAAAGTGTCTTCTCCAAATGGAGTTCATTTTCCCAACAACAAATCCACAATATCTCATTGTAACATGTTCTGACCCCATCGTGCCTTTGATGTCTTTACCTGATTTTTCTCCTTCCTTCCTCCTTCCCTCCCTCCCTCCCTCCCTCCCTTCCTTCCTTCCTTCCTTCCTTCCTTCCTTCCCTCTCATGGTAGCACAATATACATATAAGTACATTATTTATTAAAATAATAGTTACCAGATTGGCCAATTCTGTTGTTTCTCAGGCAAAGGACTTATGTAAATAAAGGAAAACAGATAATATATGAAAAGTGTGATCTCAAAGTTCTTAGCTTTTTAAACTCCTATTTCAGAAACTTCACTACTCGATTATTTTTGTGATGGGTTAGAATAAGTAATACTGATTATCAGAATAAGATAAAGACCAAAATGCTTAATTTCAGTTAATTTCCAAGATGAAAAATCATAAAATATAATATTTATTGACAGCTTACCATCTATCTGACACTATGTTTAGTCCTTTATATGCATATTTTTTGATTCTTAAGAGCAAACCTAAAAATTACTGCTTACAGGTATTTTTTTAAAGAATGTGCAAACTTGGTCTTAGGTTAAATAAAATACTGAAGGACACACAGCTGTGAAGAGGTAATAACTCAAATCACTCATTACATCTAAATTTAAGCCAATTAACTTCTATACCCTATTTTCATGGAGAGATCACATAACTTTCCAAAGGTCATGCAACTTATCTGTGGCAGAGCTAGGATTTTAATTTTTCTGATTCTTTATAAGGCCAGGCTTGAAAGACTTGTACTCTTTCATTAATTCTAAGATGTACATTGTTTCCACATTTTAATGCCTAAAAAGTTGAATGATGTCTTACAATTTATAATTGACAGCCCTTTTTTCTTTCATTGTGGAATATAAAGCTGATGTTGCTGTAGAAATCAATGCTATTTTCGATTCAATAAAATGCAGTAGCAGGTAGCCTCATGCAAATATTCTCATGCTAATAGTAAATAATCTGCAACACTCCATGCCTGCTTGCTGCTCTTTACTTTCTAATCAAAATCCATTTTCTTCTGTACATTTAACTCACTTTCATGATATTTTCACAAACATTTCAATACAAGCTTAATGTTCCTTGTTGTAGACCCCAGCATTGGTAGGAGGGATTGTTGATTACCATCCATTTACAGATATTATTTAAAGTGATTTCATTATATAAGGAGCTCTATCTTTTTATGAGCCTATTACAACATGCTCACTTTCCAGATAAAGAAATTAAAAGTTATAGAAATTATTTGTTCAAAGTCATATAGCTAATAAGTGACAAAACTAGGTCTTAATCTTTAGTTGATTGATTTTTTGAGCCCTTTCTAATTTTTTTTTTTGATGAATTGTGTTTTCTTTTCTTTTCTTTTTTTTTTTTTATTCCAGGGTATTGTGAGGGTACAAATATTATAGTTACACTTTATGTCTTTGCCTCACCCAAGTGTGGGTTTAAGGCACGCCCTTCCCTCCCTTTAGTGCTCCCCATGTCCTTTAGTTGTAGATTTGCCCCCCGCTTCCTCCTAATCCCTAGAGAGTATTTCTGCCATGTGATCAACCTAGTGTTGATCAGTTAGAACCAATTTGATGGCGAGTACAAGTGGATCCCATTCTTCTGCTCTTGTGGTGCCTCACTTTGGATAATGGGCTTAAGTTTAATCCAGGAAAGTATAAGAGGTGCTAGATCACTGTCGTTTCTTATGATTGAGTAATATTCCATTGTAAACATATACCAAATTTTAATAATTCGCTCATGGATTGACGGGCACTTGGGTTGTTTCCACATCCTTGCAATAGTGAATTGTGCTGCCATAAACATTCGGGTGCAGATGTCTTTATCGTAGAATGTTTTGTGTCCTTTTGGGTAGATGCCTAATAGTGCTATTGCTGGATCGAATGATATTTCTATTTTTAGCTCTCTGAGGTATCTCCAAATTCTTTTCCACAGAGGTTGTACTAATTTGCAGTCCCACCAGCAGTGTAAGAGTGTTCCTGACTCTCCACATCCTCGCCAGCATTTGTTGTTTTGGGATTTTTTGATAGAGGCCAATCTCACCGGGGTTAGGTGGTATCTCATTGTGGTTTTGATTTGCATTTCTCTAATGATTAGAGATGTTGAGCATTTTTTCCTACGTTTGCTGGCCATTATTCTGTCTTCTTTTGAAAAGTTTCTGTTCATTTCCTTTGCCCATTTGTTGATGGGGTTGTTTGATTTTTTCTTATTGATTTTTTTGAGTTCTAGATAGATTCTGGTTATGAGCCCTTTATCAGATGTGTAGAGAGCAAATATTTTTTCCCATTCTGTGGGCTGTCTATTCACTCTAATGGTAGTTTCCTTGGCAGTGCAGAGCTTTTTAATTTGATTAGATCCCACTTATTTATTTTTGTTGCTGCGGTGATTGCTTTGGGGTTCTTCTTCAAGAATTCCTTGCCTATGCTGATGTCTGAAAGGGTCTTCCCAACATCTTCATTTAGAATTCTTAAGGTTTCATGACTTAGGTTTAAGTCTGTTATCCATCTTGAATTGATTTTTGTGAGAGGTGAGAGGTGGGGGTCTAGTTTCCTTTCTAATTTTTAATGCTACTTTCTGCATCAAAACGCTGAAACTTATGAGTATGTTACCCTCTGCAGAAAGAGTCTGTAAGAAAAAATCTTAAAAATTGTCACTATTTGTAGATATAGAAAAGCTTATGTTAAAATTGTGTGGAATGCGAAAGAACTAGAATAGTTAACACTGTCTGGAAAAACAAGAATAAAGTTGCTGGACTCTCACTATCTGATTTTAAGACTTACTATGTAGCTATATTAATTAAGACAATGTAGTATTGGTGTAGGAATAAACATCTATATGTCTGTAATGAAACACAATAGAAAATTGAGAAATATGACCATATATGCCCAATTTATTTTTGATGAAGGAGCCAAATCAATTCAATAAAAACATAGTCTTTCACCAAAAGATGCTGGAATAATTGGACATCAACAGCAAAATATTAACTTCAACTTAGACCTCACACTTTGTATAAAAATTAACTCGAATCATCAAGGTAAATGAAAAATTACAAGACTTTTAGAAGAGAACATATTTAAAGAAATCATATTTTTTCTAAGTAGAAAATTATCAGTTTCCATTTTAATTTCCATGTTTCTGATTACCATATATTTTAAAATTATTTTCTTAATGATTGCCCTGAACATTATAATTAGCATCTTAACTTAAAACCGTGTAATCAACATTAATGCCAACTTAATTTTAATTAAATAGTATACACAAACTTTGCTCTAAAATTGTGCCTTACACAATTCCGCTTCTTTGTGCTATTCTTGTCATACAAATTACTTCTATATACACTATAATCCAATCAACACAATTTTATAATTATGTCTTTTTGCAGTTAGCTTTTAAATCAAACAGCAGAACAAAAGAGTTGCGAACAAAAATACACGTAAACTGTATTTTGTATTTACCAATGTAGTTATTTTTATTGGTGCTCCTTATTTCTTTGTATGGATTCGAGTTACTGTCTGCTGTCCTTTTATTTTAGCCTAAAGTACTCTCTTTATTTCTTCTTGTAGGGCATTTCTGCTAGTGATGAATTCTCAGTTTTTGTTTATCTAGGAATGTCTTAATTTCTTCTTTATTTTGAAGGATATTTTTGTTAGATACAGGTTTCTTGGTTGACAGTCCTTATTCTTTTAATGCTTTGAGGATGTCATCTCGTTGCATTCTGACCTCCATGGTTTTTGATGAGAAGTCAGCTGTTCATCTTATTGAGGGTCCCTTTTATCTCGGGAGAGATCTTGCTGCTTTTAAGATTCTCCTTCTGTATTTGCCTTTTAACAGTTTGATTGTGATATGTCTAGGTGCGGATGTCATTTAATTTTTCCTACTTGGAATTTGTTGACCTTATTGGATGTTTGTCATAAAATTTGAAAAGTTTTAACCATTTTTTACAAATATTTTTTTCTGCCCTTACTCTCTCCTCTCCTTCTGAGACTCTCACTGTATGTATTGTAGTATCCTTAATTGTATTCTAGAGGTCTGAGGCTCTGTTCATTTCATTCATTCTTTTAAAATTTCTACTCTGTAGCCTAAATTATCTCAAATGATCTTTTTCAAATTTTCTCATTATTTCTTTCTGCCAATTCCAAATTGCTGTTGAGTCCTCTAGTGAATTTCCATTTCAGTTATTGAGCTTTTAAATTCTAGATTATCCATTTGGAGCTCTATCTTTTTATGAGCCTATTACAACATGCTCACTTTCCAGATAAAGAAATTAAAAGTTAGAGAAATTATTTGTTCAAAGTCATGTAGCTAATAAGTGACAAAACTAGGTCTTAATCTTTAGTTGATTGATTTTTTGAGCCCTTTCTAATTTTTTTTTTTGATGAATTGTGTTTTCTTTTCTTTTGTTTTCTTTTTTATTCCAGGGTATTGTGAGGATACAAATATTATAGTTACACTTTATGTCTTTGCCTCACCCAAGTGCGGATTAAAGGCACGCCCTTCCCTCCCTTTAGTGCTCCCTTTGTCCTTTAGTTGTAGATTTGCCCCCGCCTTCCTCCTAATCCTTAGAGAGGATAATTTAGATTTTCTAAGTTATCTTAGAAAATCATGATATATTATAGAACTGTAAAACTGTTAGCAATTTTAAATAATAATTCATTCTAAGAGCATCTTTATTTCACAGATTATATTGGTAGATGCTTTGATATCTTCTTACAGAACTTCAGCAAATTTTAAAATTTACTTCAGGTAATCATTGTTTCTGGTTCAAAATATGTATCACAAATTGATAAATAATATACATTCTATAAATTGTGAATTTATTTTTAAAAAAAATTTTATAAGTTCAAAACACTTGGTAATTAAATATGCTTTGTTTTAAAGGAACACAATTTAATGGAATTAGGTCCATTGTGAACACCCTAGGATATAAAATATTTATTGCCACATATGGGTGGTGGCTAGTATTTTATCACTGCACCTGCTCAATGTACTTATTCTAACCTGAACTTCAAAAAAATTAAAAAATAAAAACCCCAAACAAAACAATTGGTTTTGAACTTCCAAAAGAAAAAAAAAAGTCTTCAACTGGACATCTCATATTATGACTTATGTTTTAGAAACTAACAAGTCAACAGTTACTGTATTATATATATTCTTTAAAACATATAAATAGAGAGGATGAAGAACAACATACACAGACATGATAATTTTTTTCTTTCTGATACAAAAATAAAATTTTATTATGTACATTTTCCTGCATCTTACCTCATGTTACAGTACACAGTACTTTAGCACTGTGATAATCCATCTAACTGAAAAAAGTAGCACACAGTTTTGATTATATTTATTTTTAACATCTATTAAGACATTTTAATCATTTTAAAATAGAATAATCTCCTTTTACTATTTAATCATTCTTTGCTTTTTTAGCATTTATTATTCCATATTATCTTTAAGTTGTTTTTGTCAAATTTTGGGGAAAAATAGTTGAATATTTCTTTTATTAATTTTAGTTTTCATACTCATTGTCTCTACTTTCTTGTGTTTTGATTTGCTTTCAATTTCTCAAATATGTAAATATATAAATGTATAAATTTCTGCTTGAATGTGGTTTTTGCCGTATCCATAGATTTTGGTAGTGAGTTTTCTACATTTGTGCATGCTCTCTTTCCCTGCATATTTGTGTATATATGTACATAAACATAAAATGTGTACATTAATATATAATATATACATGTAAATATAAAATATATAGTAACATTAAAATATTAAAATCACATTATAAACATGTCTATGATCAAATTTTAAAATATTCTGCATGTATGTACACATGATATCAAATTTTATTTATCATATTATTCACTTATTTTCTATTCTTATATTTTTATCTACAAAATATTTTTATCTACATTTTTATCTATATTTTATCTACAAAATATTTATATTTTTATCTACACCTCTCTGAGTCCTAAAAATTTTAGTCTTGAATTATTATTGCACTTGTCAAATAAACATTTTTTGAAGCATAACACAAAGATGCGTAAATAAAGTATGTGCAGCTTATTGAATATTCACACATGAATACACCCATTTCCTATCACTCAAGGCAAGAAATAGAACATTACCAGAATCCCAGAAGCCCATATGTTGTTCTTCCTCATTCAATAACTCCATTCTTATCTAGAAATGGGACTATCTTTTCAAATGATGAATTATTCCTACCTGTCCCTGAAATGTATGCAATTGTAATTGTTCTAAACATATACAGTTACATTGTACAAGAAGAGATAATATGGTATACACTATACAATATATATGTAATTAGATAATATTTTAAATTCGATCACATATTATGAAGCATATTTCATTGTTTTTAAATTCTTTTAAAATTATTTTAAATAAATTTCTTCTCTTAGCTTAATTTTATTGCTCTCTAGTATTCCACTGGATACATTTATTAAAATTTATCCATTCTACTGTTGATGAATATTTACATTGTTTTGAAATTGGGGCTCTTAAAAATAGTTCAGTCATTAACATACATGTCTCTTAATGTACATAAATGTGATTTTCTTTGGGGTATATATTTAGCAGTGATATACCAGTATCATAGGTATGTCCATGCCCAAATAGTTTTCCAACATGTTGCACCAAAATACACTCTTACCAGCAGGGTGCAAAAGTTCCTCTTGCTTTATGACTTTGCCAATACATGTTATTGTTAGTCTTTACAATTTTACTCATACCAGCATTTGTGTAGTTGTATCTTATTTACTTTTAATTTGCATTGACCTGATGACTACTTTATTGGTTTATAAAAGCTCATTATGTATTTTAGATGCAAAACCTTTAGTCATTTGTGACACATATCTTTTTCTTCATAGTTAATGCCCTCCACCCCATTTAAAAAGACTTTTCCTACCTCTGTCTTTAAAGGTATTCACTTTTATTTTTTTCTAGAGAATTTATTGTTTGATCTTTCACAAGTACACTTCGCTTGAAATTTATTTTTGTGTACCTGAGAGGTAGGGAAGGATTAAGTATTACCTTTTATTTATTCAATTGGACTGGCATGATTTTATGAATTTAATTTTTCAAAAGAATTTATTTTTTAGAGCAGAGTTAGGTTCATGGAAACATTGAGCGGAAAGTACAGAGTGCCCATGTACCTCTTATCCCTACACAGGCAAAGCCTCTCCTACTATTAATATGTTTCACTGGAGTGATGCATTTGTTATAATCAATAAATGTACACTGACACATAGTCATCAAAAGTCCATAATTTAGATGAAGTTTCAATCTTGGTGTTGTATATTCTATGGGTATGTTTGATGCTTATATAAGCATTATTAAAAAATTATTTGGCAAAGTTTGATGATGACACAAAGAAACACAAGTAATTTTTAAATGATTTTGTGTCCCACATCTTGCTAAATTTACCACTAATTTAAAAAATTCTTCTATAGATTCCAATGGAATTTCCAAAACCACAATCACATTATCTGTACATGTTAGGTTCCTTTTTCCACTTTTCAGGTTTCTTTTTATTTTTTCATATTCTTTATATCTTGCATTTACTTTTCTTACCTTGGTGCACTGGCTATGTCTGCTCATATAATGTTGAATAAAAATCATATATTTTGTTTTTCCAAAAATTATTTGTGAGTAAACTTTAATTTCTAAAAATTATTTTCTGAAGGGTGAAGGGAGAGGTCACTAAGATGGTACTTTCTTCCTCTAGCAATTTGATTTATTTAAGCAACAGTTTGTTTTGTCTCTCTGGATCCAGAGTCACTTTCCAGTTTCTTGGTCTTAGGTGAAATAACCGCAGTGCTTTCAACTTCACTGATTGTTGTAATGAGAGGCATAGGGGTTTCTGCCTTCCTGAACTAGTGGTTCACTAGCAAGCAATTTATTTGTTTTCTGCCTGTTCCCTCATTTTCTCAGAAGTTGGTACTCTCTCAGATGCAATAATAAAGAGAACTCAACATGTCTATCAGGCTTATTCTCAGTTCTTTGGGAAAATGAGCTTACCCTCCAAGAACAAACATTGCCATGACTAGGTGAAGTCTTCTTCAGTCCAGGCTCTCTTTGGATTCACGTGTTGGCTTTGACTGTCAGTTCATTCTCTACTGCTCTGAACTTGGCTCTTGTCCTTACTTTCTCCTTCAGTGTCCAAGGCTTTACTCACCTTCTCCAGGCCCTAGAACCTGTTGGGGTGAAGTAGAGAGTTTATAGTTGGTGGACAGGGCCTATAAAGATTCTAACAGACATCCTGTCTTTCATTTAGAAAGAACCATGACTATTTTCAGTTTCTTTGAGTAAATGGACAGTGAATATTCTCTATTAAGTTGTCTACCTGCTTTATCTTACTTTCAGATGTTCTGAAAGAAAGGAAATTTTACACATTGTAATAGGGGAGGGGAAAAAAACTATTTTAAGTAATGTCCTTTTCAGAAAGTTAAGTGTTGCAATTCTTTGAAAGAAGCTATTTAAAACATCTCATTAGAATGCTGAATAGTGGACATGAATGATTATTTGTAATGAAGGCCATGTCTAGTTACTTCCTTGAATTTTTTTGAAAGGCAATGTTGGTAGAATTCTTATTAGGAATGTGTTTTCTATGAGGGTTTAATAGACATTCTATTTTTATCTGGAAAGAAATGAATCTCACAATACTAATTTTCTTGGTTTATGGGGTTTCTTCCCTTAACTAAGCCCAATTCTCTAATTTGGGATGGGTAGCAGCTTGCTTTAGCCTGTGTAGAAAAGTGCACTTGCATTATATATAGGAAAAAATTAAAGTAAGATATGATTTTAACCTCTCTTTAGGAATTGAGAAAATCTATTCCTAATTTTTTTCAATGCCTCATTTTGAATGTTGTCTTTGCAAAATCAAGACTTTTAAATTATGCATGAAGTATTTTCTAGGATCTGTAACTTGATGGGAAAGAACATAGATTTTAAAAAGCACATTAGAAAACATAAACAAGGGATATGTTTTCTTTGATTCAATAAGTACTTCCTCATATGCTTACTGTGCGCTAGACACTTGTCTAATCACTAGAAAAACTGTGGTGAGCAAGACAGATGAAGTACCAGGCTTCAGTTAGCTTAAATTTGCATATATGGGAAAACAATGAATAAATTAATATATACATAGTATAATATGAGGTAATGACAAATATAATGAAGGAAAAAAATGCAGGGAAAAGAGATAGAAATAAGTCGTATTTTAGACAGGATCTTGTCATCTTGGGTAAAGATTTTATACATAGATATAGATAATTTTTTACAAGAAAATCATCAATTTTAATTTGAAATTTGTTATATATTTACATAAAGTATTGAGTCATAATTTTTTCTCTTTATCTGTGATTGTGTGTTTCCTTTGTTATTCCCGTACTTGTCTGTTTTTGCTCTCTCTCATTTTTTAGCAATTGATTGATCTATTTTATTGGACTTCTCAAAAACAGGAAACTCTTCATTTTAATTTATCTTCTCTATATTTTTTGTTTTCTATTTTCTTAATTCCAGCCTTTATCCTCATTATCTCCTATATCTTCTTTTACATTTCTTCAAATTTTTCAAAATGAATATTAAGTTTCTCTACTCCAGACTTTATTCTTGATAATTAGTTCACTGAAGTCTATACATTTCCCTCTGAATAGAATGATGGACATATTCTCCTAAGACCATTTCAGAAGTGGCCATGGAAGATAATAAACAAGGAAGAACCCCCTGGGTACTAGGCAAAGGGCCATGGAGGACAATGTTAAGGAAATTTTTTTCAAAGAGTAGAATCAGGGAATGCCAGATCACCTACCTTTCCAAGGAATTATTCCATAGCTAAGTGTGATGTCTGCAATTTTTGAAGAGCAGGAATTGATAACTACCATGGACCAAAAACTATTGGTATTTTCCATGTTCTCTTTTCCAAATGGGAGCTTGCATTATTGTTATCTTGTTCCAATTCCACTATTGTATATTAATTATCTAGATGGGAAAGGTAGGTAGATAACCTTGACAAATATAGTTCATTGGACCATGAGATGTGGTGGAGAAAACTAAGCATGAAACAGACAATCTGGACTTTGTGACAGGTCCACTACATGCATTTAATTTTAGGAGTTACCTTGCTTGGAATGAGGCAAGTGTGTGGTGTGCTGAAATCAGGATTCACAGACATTTTTCTTACTAAAGGAGTAGACTATTAAAGAGAGTACTCATTGACTCTCAATATTCTTTTATCATATAACTACATATTAATAAAATTTTCAGCTATATTAATAAGATTTTCAGCTAGGCAAATCCTCATCTCCCCAGATGAAGATTTTATTTGTTGACATTTTTTGTGGCTAAGTGTGCCATGTGACAAAGGGCTGGTCAATGATTGGATGTGAATAGAAATAGTTAGTCTAATCATCATATCATGTGCTAAAATGGAAATGTGTCTTCCCTATGTTCTTCTTTCCTTTCTGATGGTGGAAGCATATATAATGGTTTGATCTAGAGCCCCACTTTAGACAGGCAGATGGAAACTATGAATAGCAGAGCAACATGAGAAAAGGCACATAGGTCCCTGTTGTTATTGGAGATATATACTAACCATGGACTCTACCTGGACATTTATGTGAAAGAATTTAAATACCTATTTTGCTTAAGACATTGTTAATTTCAGGTCTTTATTGCAGTAGTTGAAACTGTATCCTAAGTAAAACATTACTGGGGAGAAGCATTTCTAGGGAAAGAAACAAAAGTACTAAGGCCTTGGGACAGAAATATGCTTTGTGTTTTGAGGAAGAGTTATAAGTTCTGTTTGGTTGGAGCTCATTGTTCCAGATCTCTCTGCCTAGAAAGTAACACCCTGGCCCTTCAAGAACTGACTGAATTCAAACCACCAATGTTACCCTTAGCACTGATGTTGCCATTCTCAGGTTGAATCTCAGACAATTTAGAAAGTTTTCAAGTTCGTGCAGCTAGTAAGTGGCAAAGTCTGAATCCCATCTTAAGAAGTCTGGATCTAAAGTCTTATCACTAGCATATAACTGATGCTATGGCCAGAACCAAGGGAGATAAGGTACAGTCATTATCTCAATAACAGGAACACCTTCTCTGATTGCCATCATTCAGTCCAGTGAATTTTAAACTTGACTGCACAATGGAATCAACCAGAAAACTTCCTAAATCCTAGCCTTTCAGATTCTGATTCAGCATATCTGGAGTAGGTCTTTCGTCTGAATTTTAATTAAAATTTGCAGTTGATTCTTTTAAAGCAAGTTAGTAACAGGATTGTACCTAGGCCTTTGGAAACCATTAATCTAAATGTCTACATTTAGAGGTGAGAAAATTGAGACCCCAAGAGATGAAGTGACTCAATGACCATTGGCCATTTTGACTATGGACAGTTATGCTGCCTTTTTTAAAATTTTAGGATTCTCCAAAATAATAAGATGTTTTGATATAGTATAGCCTAAAATAACTACTGCCCATGCAATATCTTACATTTTAATAGAAAATATTGAAAGGATAGCTTGAAATTATAAGTATTATCTTTCATATTTTCACCTTGGAAAATACAAAGAAAAGCAGATTTCTAACAAAATTAATAATATTACTCTGTAGCTTAATAGGATTTTAATGTACAACCTTGTTGGATTCTTAAAATTAGTGAAGAAAATTAAGACAACTAGTATTGAGTACTTTATATGTACTAGACATTACTATGAACATTTAAATCTATTATCTCATCTCATGACCATAGCAATTCTGTAAAGGAAGTACTATGATTCTTCTCATTTTATAGATGAGATAAATGAATCTCAGAGAAGGAAATAGCTCACCTTAGGCCCCATGGCTAATAGGTGGCAGATCTGAGATTGGAATTCCGTGTCTTTCCTTCTAGTCTTTCTATTGTAGTTTACTTCCATGAAGATGATTCATAAGAATCTGCAAAAACATTATGAAGGCTTATTCTACTACCAAATTTAACTTTTATGGATTTTTCCATAAGTTATGAGATACTTGCATTATGCATAGGTAAACCTATGTTTGTACTCTATATAGAATTTACCTAGAGTTTAATTATATCTAGTTAGCAAATATTTACTGAGCAGCTATGATTAAGTTACTAGATTATTGTGCTAATGCTAAGTTAATAAGCTAAGGGGCAGGGGCGGAGGGGTGGAGGAGAGAGAGAAATAATAAAAACTGCCAGATTTCTAGCCTTCCTTTAAACCCCAAAGTCATTGCTTATGTGAATTCAATTTTTTCTAACATAATTGAGCTTGGTCACAACATATTGTACGAATATCTGATTTATCACATGCAATGGCTTACATAGAAATTAATCAAAGTAATAAAATTATCAACCTTTTAAAAGTTTACCTATTTCAAGATAAATTCAGATTTCCTGTGAAATGACACCCTTTTGTCTATGAACTTGGCATATATCTGAAATTGATCAGTGTTGTCTGATAAAAATGTGAACATTCAATAACCTTTCTCTTAGCTAAGAACTATCAAGCATTGAACCTAACGTTTTGAAATGTTTTTATATTCTTCTCATTATAATGATGCAAAAATCAAACAAATTGCTACATCTTTCATTTAAATTTTTACCTTGCAGTAAATATGAAAACTGATGCTCTAAGATAGAGATTTAGAATTACTGAATGGTAGAGCTGTGAGAGAAGCCTTAAAACTCATTTAGTCCAGTAATTTTCAAACTTGACTGCACAATAGAATCAACCAGATGACTTCCAAACCCTAGCCTTTGAGATTCTGACTGAGCATGTCTTAGAGGTCTTTGAGTCTGAATTTTTAATCAAAATTTCCAGTTGATTCTTTTAAAGCAAGTCAGTAACAGGCATGCATCTAAGCCTTTGGCAACCATCATCCTAAACATCTACATTTAAGGGTGAAAAAATTGAGACCCTGAGAGAAGTGACTCAACTAGATGCAGCATATATTAATATTTCAGGCAGTTGGAAGTAACTTAATGTTTTGTCAAATATTCTGTGATGGGGCCTTCTCAAGTAACTGCATGCAATTGTCAACTCTATGGAATTTAAATGAAAGATGTAGCAATTTGTTTCATTTTTGCATCATTATAATGAGAAGAATATAAAAACATTTCAAAACATTAGGTTCAATGCTTGATAGTTCTTAGCTAAGAGAAAGGTTATTGAATGTTCACATTTTTATCAGACAACACTGATCAATTTCAGATATATGCCAAGTTCATAGACAAAAGGGTGTCATTTCACAGGAAATCTGAATTTATCTTGAAATAGATAAACTTGAAAGGTTGATAATTTTATTACTTTGATTAATTTCTATGTAAGCCATTGCATGTGATAAATCAGATATTCATACTATGATTCTAATATTTTATCACTAAACTTAATGGCAATGAAATTAAAAAGTGTCAATATTATTGTCTTCAAAGTACACTGTCTCCCCTCAACTATTCCCTATTCTATTCTAAGATAAAAATATGATGTCATACTTAGTATTTTGATGTGCTTGTGTTTGTAGTGAATATTTACAGTGGTTAAAATCAATATTGATAGATAATTGTTCACATATTCTACTGAGTATTATTTTTATTCTTTATTATGATCCCTACTGAAGTGTGTGTTTGTTTTATGGTAGAAGGGGCTTGTGCCTTTAGATTTAGTAAGGGTTAAGCAGGGTTTATTTCAAAAATGAATATCTCCAGAGAAAATTGTTACAGTTATTACAATTCATACACATACACATGCATATGCACACATACACATTTCAAACCACTTGTTATTCTTTTGGTCAGTGATGCTTATCAACCAACTACAATTATCACTATTGGTACTGCAGTATCCTTCATTTAGTTACTCATACATTCACTCATTTAACAAATGTATATTGAGTATATACTACGTGTAGGGCATTAAAGGTATTTACTGGAGCTTTTAGCAGCTTCGCAGAGATATTGAGACAGACATTAGAGTCCCAGACATACTTACACACACATTAGAAATTCTTAGGGCTGCACTGTAGATGTAAGGATCAAGCAGAAGCAGAGAAGTCCTTTCGGGGAATTTCAGCTTAGCTTTTAATTATCTTAATCTCTGAAGTTGGGTTAAAGTGATGCCCCTGTGCCAGGGTCCTGGAAGACTAGAAGTACACTTAAATCCTCTCTGAAGAAAGATAACATAATTTTAGGATCCAAATTATACTGGCAATGTTTAAAATACAATGTCTAGCACAATAAAACCTAAATAAGAGGAGCCGATGTGTAAAAATAATACAGTAAGAACAATTGTAATAGTCAGGCTGTGTAATATTAAGAGTATGAATATTGGGAAAAAATGTCCTGTTGAATCTATGGGAAGCCCCAGTTGGAGAATCCCAATATGTGTTCCTAGAATTATGGAGGAAGGTCATGCCATCTGCATTTGACAATCATGTGCCTTTGAAAGATAATTTCTGGAATATGTTTGAGCCCTGATAAGAGTAGAGTTTTTGACCATAAGACATCAAGTAATCATTTATCTAGAACTGTCCAAGAGACATATGAGATATACTAAGTCACAAAGTCAGGCAAGACCAGTCCCCAAATAGCAGAATACGAAAAGGCTACATCCAGATTGAGCATGAGCAGGACCAGATGGCACAAGCAAGCTGCATGAGCAGGTAGCCCAGACCCCCACATTGTCCACCACTGTTGTCCAGTCCTCTTCCTCAGCTTACACCTATGGCTTTTGTGGGATACATTACAAGCAGCTACTGGAGAAAAATAATTCCTGAGCATGGTTTAAATATGGTTTGGCTTGGTATCTGGAAGCAAGTAAAAATTAGATGGATGTACAATAGTCTCATTCAGAGATACCTCCGATAGGCAGTGGCAAGGGAAAATCCTCCCAACTGGTCGAGCTTTGCACTGCACACATGTATGTGGCCCAGGAAAAAAATATCTACAGACTCATGAGATGTGGCTAATGACCTGGCCACCTGATCAGGGGCCTGAAAGGAGTCAGATAGGAAGATCAAGGACACAAAAGGACTGGATTAGAGGCATGACCGTGGATATATGGGAGTTGTGGGGAAAAAGTACAAAGACATTTATATTGCATGTTATCCCTGTAAGAGAACATCTGCTATGGATGAGACACTAAACAAGTAGGTCAAACCAAAGTAGACAAAATGACTTGGCCAGTTGGTATAAGCCAACCTCTGTTACTGGTTAACTCCAGTATTGTACCATAGACACGTAAAAGTATGAATGAGTATGATTTGTAGAGCCTTCACCAATATCTGAGGGTTTATGAAGTATTTGATTTCTGACATGGGATCCCACATAACATTGCATCAGACAACAGGCCATACTTTATTGCAAAAAAGGACCATAACCATGGGACCCACTAGCTGTTTCACATGCTGCACAAATAAGAGTGTTTCAGAGCATGTGATTGGACTGAGGGAAGCATACCTGAAGCACTTGATGATAGGATACTATCCTCCAGGGAGGTACATACCATGAATCAAAGATCTTTATGTGCCACTAACTTTACTTAACCCTAACTCCCAGTGGCCTATTTGGGACATATGCCCTGCTTATACACACAATTATGAGCTCTTCATCAGTCCTGGTCTCTAAGGAGAGGACAATTTCACCAGGGGCCACGGCAAGGGAGGCATTGAACTCTAAGCTAAGGCTACCATTTGACACTGCAGGATTTTTGTGTCCAAGGAGCAGTAGGCAAGAAGAGAAGCTATTAATACCATCTTTCATGGGTTGCTGACTCTGACTACCTAAAAGCAGTAGGGCTGCTGTTAGTGGTGGCAGAGAACAACATGTTTGGCACCCAGGTAATCCAGTTAGGTGCCTCTTGTTACTCTCTTGCCTCTCGTGATGGTAAATGAACAAGTTCAGCATCCCTAACCTGAGAAAGGCTTGATGACTAGGGGCTCAAACCTCTTACTATGACAGTCAGGTCTGGATTGTGTCATCATGTAAACCAATCAGACCTGCAGAGGTAGTAAACGAAGGTAAAGGGAATCTAGAGTGGTTATGGGAGGCAGGTAAGTAGCAGGTGCTGTCATGAGACCAGCTTCAATGGTGTAATCTGGAGTTCCTCTCACTCCCTCCCCCTTCTAAATTCCCCTCAGGAAGAGAGCCTCCCCGGAATCCTGGAGGATTTGCTTCCAAACATTTATAAGTTGATACAAGAACACAAGACTTCACTGTGTTTAGGGTTTACAGATAAAATACAGAAAAGCAAGTTGAACTTTAGTTTCAGATAAACAAGCATTTTTAGTATAAGTACTTCCTGTGCAATATTTACATCAAAAATTATTTTGTGTTTATCGGAAATTAAAATTTAACTAGGTGTCCTGAATTAATTTGCTAAAAATAGTAAGCTGACTGTGGTGGACATGGGGTATTCCTAGATGTGCCTCTAAGATCTCTTTCCAAGAAAGTACCAGGTGCTGGGAATGCTGTCGGCAGACACTGTCAGCTGTTTGCCCCTTCAGGGATTGCCTCAGCTGTAGAGTCGGCCCATCCAAGGTCACACTCAGGGGATATCCCAAATCCCATGACTTACTGGAGCAGAAATATAAAAATCTGGCCACTTGGACCCAATAGGAGACAACTCTGATGAGATTTCCGCTTGAGAGGTCCCTGTAGGGTAAGCCGACGCTGTCGAGCCTGCACTGCTTTCAAATTCTCCAGCTGCTCAATCCTCCTCCCTCCTTTTCTCTTAGGTGTAGGTTTCAAAGGCACTCCTCGGTAAACACCCTGCGCACCAAACTCTGTCTCAGAGTCTGCTTTGTGGAGAAATCAAACTGCTACATTCTATTTTCTCTGCACTCTCTTGTATAAGAGAGAGAGGGAAAAAAATCTGTCTTTCCTTAAAAGCAATTTTTTATACATTAAGACATGATGTACGTGCAGTGAAATTAAGATATCCCAGATGTGTAAATTCAATCAATTTTGACAAATTCATACACTCTTGTAACTCATACCAGTATCAAGGCACAGAACTTTCCCTGGCAAACGCGAAAGTTTCCTTTTGATCCTTCCCAGTCAATTCCCCCACCTCCACCAGAAGCAACTACTGATTTGATATCTGATACTGGAGATCAATTTTACACATTCTAGGTCTTAGTATAAATACAGTCATGTACTATGTATTCTTTTGTATCTGACATCTTTCACTCACCGTATTGTTTTTGAGATCTATCCATGCTGTTAAATGTATCAGTATTAGGCTTCTTACCATTGCTGAATTATTATTGCACGAAACCAGAACTAGTTAACTAGTTTCCTATTAATGGACACTTTCCAGTTTGGGGCTCTTACAAGTTCAGTTATTATGGATATTTTGTACAAAGATTTATGTAGATGCATGCTTTTGTTTCTGTTAGACAAATATGTAGGAGTGAAAAGTACTGGCTCATAGGGTAAATACATCTTTAATTTTTAAAGAACTCACTGAATAGTTTTCCAAGTCGGTTATACCGTTTTGCATTTTCATCAGCAATGTTGGGGGTTCTAGTGATTTTCCAACATTTGGTACTGCTAATCTTTTTTATTTTAACTGCACTAATGGAAGTATATTGATATCTTTTTACTGTTTTGAGTTGCATGTACCTAATATATAATAATGTTGAACACTTTTCATGTGGTTATTGACAATTTGTGAATGCTCCTTTTTGAAAGTTCTTGTCAAAGCTTTTGCTCATTTTAAAAATTCGGATTTTGTTCTTAATATTTTTAAAGAAAAACAATCCAATTTTTTAAAGGGTCAAAAATCTATCTCTACATCTCTATCTATGTCTGTATATCTATATTCTGAATATAAGTCATTTGTTGGATATAACTGTTATAAATATTTGCCCCCAGTGATTCATCTGTTTATTTTCTTAATGATAAAGTTTGATGAGCAGAAATTTTAAAGTTTTGTCGGTGTCTAATTTACCATTTTTTTTCTTTTATGGTTAATTCTTTCTGTGTTTCTTAAAAAGCACTTTTATTTTGTATTTTCTGTCATAAGCAACTAAAATTAATTCTAGCTGATATACTTTTTTATGGTAAGAAAAATTTCTAAAGGTCTGTCAATTTTCAGTTTAAAATAAATATAGCTGTCCTTCAAATGTGAATTTCTTTGATTTTCTTAACTTTTTTTTAGGAATCTATTAATAAATAGTAGATGTAAATTTAAATTTTAATCATATTTCATACCATCAAAAAACCCAGATTTTAAAGCCTCATAAAATTTGTGCAGCACGTTTAATTAATTGAACAATGTACTCTACTGCTAGTATAAATATTTGAGTGTTGTCTACATAGTTAATGTTTTAGAAATTTTTATGTATTATATACTCTATTATATTAAGAATCTTTCCCTATAATATAAATGCTATAAATGGATTATCAACGTTATACTTCTGTCATAGTGGTATGTGTGTGTGTGTTTGTGTGTATGATGTGGATAAGCCGTAGAGGAGCTTTTCAAGTAATGAATATAATTTTTTACCCAATGGAGAAAAAGAAATGACTGTCTAAAAGTAAGAAACAACAAGAAAAGTAAGAAACTTGTGTTCAGTTTAACATTATGCAGAAGAAGTCTGTTTACATACTAAAAACAGAAGCCGTGATATTTAGCAGGATAATATTTCCATTGATTTAATATTCAACACTTACATTGGTGCTGAATTGGGAAGCACTTACTTATAACAGCACTAAGATGCCTCTAATAAAGCACCAAAGTATGTTAGTAATAAATTAGTAAATATATTTCAAAAGGAAACACTTAAAATTATATTCTTTAAAAATTTATCTAACCACAAATTTTATAATTTTCAGTTAATATACAAGGTGACATCTATGGCTGATTTTGAGAATATATGTAACATACCTTCTCCCTATGTTTCAATGCATTTTTTTCAGAGTTTTGAAAATATATTTTTATGGTAGATAGTTTATACAATTTCTTTTCTGCTTTTTTTTGGTCATTGTTAATTAATCTTAAACTTATTTGTTATCTATCTTTTGTGGCTTTACTACATATCAGCTATGTGCATATGGGCAATTACTTAATATATGATAGTGATATAATAATTCTATATAGCTTATAAAATGGTTGGGAAAAATAAATAAAATTATGTGTGTTTGTAACTAGCTTAAAACCTAGGGCATTTAGTGAGCATTAAATAAATGTTTTACCATTGTTGCTAGTATTATATGTATGCCTGCACATCTTTATAACACATCTGTAAGTTATATTTATTTTATGGAAGAGGTTCATATGTATAAATATGTATATATGTATGTAGATATGTACATACAGGCATAATTCAGAAATATTGTGGGTTTGGTTCCAGACCACCACAATAAAGCCAATAGCAGAATAAAGCACATGTAAAAGTTATGTTTACACTATACTATAGTCTAACTAATGTCCAAAAAAGTACATACCTTAGTTAAAAAATACTTTATTGCTAAAAAATGCTGGTGATCATCTGAGCCTACAGTGAGTTGTGATCCTTCTGCTCATGGAAGGTGATGCCTTGATGTTGATGGCTGCTGACTGATAAGGATGGTAGTGGCTGAAGATTGGGATGGCTCTAGCAATTTCTTAAAATGAGACAACAATGAAATTTGCCATATTGATTGACTCTTTTATTCATGAAAGGTTTCTCTGTAGCATGAAATACTGTTTGATAGCATTTTACCCATAGTAGAACAACTCTCAAAATTAGAGTCAATCCTCTCAAACCCTACCTTATCAATCAAGTTTGTAATATTCTAAATCCTTTGTTGTCATTTCAACAATGTTCATATCATCTTCACCAGAATTAGATTCCATCTCAAGAAACCACTTTCTTTGGTTATCCATAAGAAGTAACTCTTCATCCATTCAAGTTTTATTGTGAGATTGCAGCAATTAAGTCACATCTTCAGTCTCCACTTCTAATTCTAATTCTCTTGTTATTTCTAACACATCTGCGGGTACTTCCTCCACCAAAATCTTGAATCCCTTCAAAGTCAACCATGGGATTTGGAATCAACTTCTTCCAAACTTCTGTTAATGTTGATATTTTGACCTTCTCCTATGAATCACAAAGTTCTTAATAGCATCTAAAATGGTGACTCCTTTCCAAAAGGTTTTCAATATATTTTGCCCAGTATCATCAGAGAAATCAATATTTATGGCACCTACAGCTTTATGAAATATATTTCTTAAGTAAGAAGACTTGAAAGCTGAAATGACTCCTTGATCCATGGGCTACAGAATGAATATTGTGTTAGCAGGCATGGAAACAACATTAATCTACATGTACATCTCCATCAGAGCTCTCAGGTGACCAGGAGATGTGGTGAATGAGCAGTAATATTTTGAAAGGAATCTTTTTTTCTGAGCAGTAGGTCTCAACAGTGGGCATAAAATATTCAGTAAATCATGCTGTAAATCATGTGCTGTCATCTAGATTTTGTTGTTCCATTTATAGAAAACAGGTGGACGTAATTCTTGAGGGCCCTAGGATTTCTGGACGGTAAATGAGCATTGGCTTCAACTTAAAGTCCCTAGCGGAATTTATCCCTAAAAAGAGAGTCAGCCTCTCTTTTGAACAGTTGAAGTCAAATACTGACTTGTCCTCTCTATCTATGAAAGTCCTAAATGGCATCATCTTCCAATATAAAGCTGTTTCATCTACATTGAACATTTGTTGTTTAGTGTAGCCATCTTCATAAGTTATCTTAGCTGGATCTTCTGAATAACTTGCTGCAGTGTCTATATCAATACTTGCTTGCCTCACCTTGTATTTTTACATTACGGTTTCCTTAAATCTCACGAACTAATCTCTGCCAGCTTCAAACTTTTCTTCTGAAGCTTCACCTCTCTCTCTTAGCCTTCATAAAACTGAAGAGAGTTAGGGCATTGCTCTGGATTAGGCTTTGGCTTAGGGGGTGTTGTGGCTGGTTTGATCTCAGACTGCACTATACCACTGGTTTTCCTGGTTTTCCAGCATGCAAATGTCACGCTATGGGATTTGTCAGCTTCCATAATCATGTGAGCCATTTCTTATGTTCCTCATATACATTAATAATATATGTGTATATATATTATATATTATACATCTATTATATGTATATATGGCCTATTGTTTCTGTTTCTCTAGAAAAAGAGAAATTAGTCAGTACTAATATACCATCTATGCCTATAGGGCACAAGGTCTACTCCTAGACCACTTAGTTAGTGGGCCAATTAATGCTCTTATCTCTCTCCCTTTCTTCCTCTCTCCCTCTCTGCCTGCATTGCTCCCTCTCTCACTTTCTTTCTTTCTTTTTTCTTACTTTCTTTTTGCTCTCTTCCTTTCTTTTATTTATGCTAGTTGGCATTGGTTTTCCATCACTTGCCATTTGACCAATATGCAGGCTCTCTCTAATGAAGAAGTTAGAATAATAATGGTTTTAATATAGATTTAAAAGATTTGAATGCAAACTAGTACAGACATAGTATTCAAATCTAAGGTAATTGCATTTTTTAAATGTAATTTTGAGTCAATCCTTTGAAACAGTAGCACATGTTGTATATATTTAAGCTTAATGCAAATTATTTACAAGACAAAACTCACCCAGAAATTATCTGCTTATACAACAAAATTTATGTTGCTTCTTTAACTTATTTCTGCTTATTATGAAGGAAATCATTATATAATGAACATTTAGTCAAGGAATTCACTTTTTTGTAGAATACACATACTGAAGTCTAACATTAATTGAATTTCAGTACTTTATACCTTCTTGCTTGGAAGAGAATCAATCACCACAGTAAAAAAGTCATTGATGTTTTTCTCCATACATATCAGATTAATGTTTACAAAGATAAATGAATACGAACTTTGGAATCTTATAGGCTTGGACTTGTAATTAAAAATACTTGGCATGTTTATAGACTTAAACAGCTAAATGGAGTGAGACAATTATTTGATAACAGTTTTCAGAGAAGAAACCTTGGCATTTACCAAGTTTCATGGAAAAACCTACTATAATGATCATTATTATGGCAGTGAATGCAGAACATGACATTCAAAGTAACTTCTGTTTTCTTTTTATACTTCCAAGTAAAGTTATTTAGAGGAAGAAGTCTTACACTGGATCAGACTATCTTAGAATGGTGTCAGTAAATAATGGCATATTGGATTTCACTCAAGGCCTCTTCACTTTCACATTATCCAGTGAAATATTCCTGTATTTGCATAAATCTGCCACTTAATCAACACTTTTAAGCCACCATGAAAAATAATGGTTTTGTATTACATGAAATCCAAGAAACTTACATTTCAAGACTTTCACAACACCTGGATTAACTCATTGATGTTTCCATGTATCTTTTGTCTTCGTTTCATTAATAAGGAATAGTTTTATGTAAATTATTTGCTGATCATTCTTAGGGGAATAGAGATATACTGAAAATATTTATAATTCTATTTAAAACTCTAAATCTCATTTATCTTTCAAATCCCAGGTTAAGACTTACCAAATATATGTATGAATGGCAGTAGTCTTTCTTTTTCTGACATCTTGTATTATCTCCATTAATCATATAGGTCACTGTTAATTATTTAGTACTCATTGCTGGAGTTAGTGCAGATGGCAAAAATTTACATACCAAATTAAAGCAATTTAAAAAACAAGACAAATGAGGAAGACAGGGGACAAAATAATACCATCTTCTTTACTGATAAACTCAATATAGGTAAATGTGGTTTATATGTTATGGGCAAATGAGTTTCCTAATACGGCTCACCAGAACATTATCAATACACCATGGCAGAGATATCAGCTGGTCACCAAATTCCCATGTACTCTTGGTTATTTTCTAGCCCCCTTGGAGTTCGGCTGAACCATGTGACTAGTTCCAGCTAATGGGCTATGGAACATATAGTATGTCACTTCCAGTTCAAAGATTTAAAAGTTGCAGTGCAGTTTTTCCTTCACCTTAGCAACATCATCAGAAAGCCACATACTTAAATGGTACAAGGCAAGGTTTAAGTTGACTGGATCCCTGAGTCATTGCTTGGAAGGGAATAGTCCTGCAGAGCCACTGATCAAAAGCAGATTTTGACACGGGGAAACCACTGAGACTTTGTTACCTCATTATCGCCTAACTTAACATAACTAAAACATATTCCCACCTAGTCCTTTGGTAGAGGCAGAATCTCCCGTATACAATTTATAGAACAGGGAAGCAGAATGGGACACGTTCTTTATCAAGTATGGAGAGAAAATGGCTGAGCTAAATGTGTCCAACTACTTTTCACAGGTTCATAGAGAGACGCAATAATAGCGGAGCTGCCACATACAAATAAGCATTAGGAACGTAAAGAAGAGTCCTAACATTTTAGCTGTTCTTGTTCGCATAGCCCACTGAGTTTACGTAATGAGCCCATGGATTACTGATGTTGCGGTTGTACTACCTGAGGGAAAACAAGCAGCTACCAAGACAGTCCTGCTTCTACCTTCATGAGACCATTACCCCTATACAAATCACTGTTCCCTTAGATATTTTTCTGAGACCACCAATGAAGAGTATAATTTTGTTGCCGTAAGTCTCTGAAATCGGGCAAAAAAAAAATCCAATATTAAATTAACATTTAGGTCACATTTGTACAAATACTGAAAACTCATTTCCATGTCTGTTTAACTTTTCAGATTGTTTCCAGCCATGCTGTTACAACATAGTTTATCAGGAGCTCATGATACCATCAAATGACAAAACTAAAATATGCAAAAAATGGAGTGTCAACGTAGAGATGTCCCATATTTCAACATAAACTCCTCTCACATTATCAATGACTGGGGAGAAATTGACATTCAAAGAAGTTAAATCCTCTTGCAAGTTAGAGTACCAAACATAAAAATGCAAAGAAATTGTAGTCTAATATCAAATACTCTTGTTTCTGGTTGTTCAATTTCAAAGAATTAAAATCCAAAGTATATTCTTCTCTCTTTCTCTTTTGCATGTGAGCTAGCAGGATTTCCTGTATTTGAAGTGATTTAGGATTTCTTCAGGAGCTGCACGCTGGAGGAACTGAGAAGTTGAACTAATTGAATGCCAAGCCTCTAATGTGACTACTTTTCCAAAGTCCAAATGTCTTTTGTAACATATGTGAGTGTAGCTGTGCTCCCAAGCCCACTGAATTTAGAAAACCAGCCATTTGCAATTAAACAGAAATTATTCTGGGTAAAATTATATTGCCAAAACCATTAGGAACAACTCAGTTATTTGAATGAAGGGGGGTAGAATAGAGAAATCTTCTATCCTCAAGGTTTAGTCTCACTAGAATGCTAGTTACTTTATACCCTTGGTCTGGAATTTATGACTGAATCTGAACACAATAAGGAGAATTGCTACATTAGAAAGTGAATTTTGAGATAATATGATTATCATACCTGGGGAAATATACTCATGCTTCCTATTTATACACGATAAGAGATGTGTCAGACAGGGTGCCTGTGCTCTATCAAACTACCCCACCATCTCAGTGGCTTAAAAAATCATTTCTCTCTCTCTCTCACTCTTTTTTTGAAAGTTGCTGGTCACTTTAGAACACTGATGGGTCTGTTCTATACTTCTTTATTCTGGGATCTAAGCTGAAGAAACTTTGCTTACTCAGGACATGCTGTTCTGATAGCAGAGGTGAAAGAGCAAGAAAACTGGCAAAAATAAGCAATGGCTATTAAACTTTTTGCATGGGCATGGTAAATGTCACATTTGCTCACATGCCATTGGCCAAAGCAAGTGATGTACTAATCCCAACATCAATGGGACAGATATGTACACTCCTCCCCTGGAGGCACTGCACATTTTATGATAAGGATGAGATACATGATTCACTTACAGGAAGTGGGAATAAATATTTTGGAACAGTAACACAAGCTGTTACTACTTTCTCCAAAAAAAAAAAAGGTCTAGATTTTATAGATAGGTCATTCAACCACCAGGTCTTTCTCATCCATAATATTAAAAATATATTTAATATTAATTTCTATTTCTTCTTTAAGCCCTACACTTCAGGCTCCTCGTTAATTGGTGAAATTTGGCTTGGTCTAGCTTAATAGCATCAAAATCTCTTGTAACAAGGCATTTTTACACATTTTCAATTCCTCTTGCATAGATTTACTTAGGCCCCAAAGAAATTTTCCTCCTAGGATTTATGCTATAAATTCTCCTTTGAATCATGTAGTTTTAAGAGGCATATTTTTAATAATGCAAATGTATCTTTTCGATATTAACTCGAAATGTACTAGCATTATAGACAGGTAATGCATAATTAGGAGAGTGGTTTTGAAATTTATGGAGTGGTTTTATAGCTTGGTATGTGGTAGATTATATAAATATACCACGTATGCTTGAGAAGAATGTGTGTCTCTAATTTGTGGATGCAGAGCTCTGTGTTTCTGTACATCAGACCAACCTGGTTCACTTTTATGAAACAAAATCATGAGTTATTTTTCAGTTGCCGTGGACCCCTAGGTTAAAAGTCACGTAATGTGAGCATGCCCAGATGAACAAAGTGTTCGATCATGGGTGGAACCAAAGTGCTTAGACTGAGGAGCAGAGGCTGAATTAAGAAGAGGACCGTGCATGGCAGGATCCAGGATCCACTCATGTGGAGCCCTGGCATCACCCCATGGCAGCATCCACTCAGAGGATGTCTCCTGGCATCACCCCATCACGAGATCCCATCAGAGCATATCTTATTACCTTCTGACTATAAAACCTGCCCCAACCCCCAGCTCAGGGAGACAGATTTGAGTCTGACTCCTGTCTCCTTGTTTTGGCCACCTGACGATAAACTTTTTTCACTGCAAAAACCCAGTATGCTTCAGTGTTTGGCTTTTCATTGCACATTGGCAAAGGAACTCAGTTTGGTTCGGTTATAGGTCCATGAAATAAAGATTATTGTACTTTTCAAACTTACTGTATATCCTTATTAACTTTTCTTTCCTACATGACTCATCAACCATTGAGAAAGGCATATTGGATATATGCATACACAAAGGGTGCAATGCGCACCCTCCGAGAGATGGACACGCTTGGGACTGGGACTTGGGGGGAAGGCGGGGCAAGGGCATCATACGTAACCTAAACACCTGTACCCCTATAAACAACAAACAATAAAAAAAAAAGAAATATTCCATTGTAATACTCAATTCATCAGATTTATCCTATAACTCTATATTTGTCATATATATGCTGAAGCTATTTTATTGAGGGATTTCAGTTTAATAATTGTTGTATATTCCTGTCCAATTG
>RJWJ010006571.1:0-29223 GCA_004363605.1 Indri indri | reverse complement strand
TCCAATTGAGGTAGATAGCACACAGCCTCTAAGCTGAAGACTTCATTTTCTAACATCCTTTGCAACCAGTTCTAACCTAACATCCTTTGCAACCAGTTGCAACTAGTTCTAATCAGTTCTGACTAAGTTCTAACTCATGAGATGGGAGCAAAAGTGAAATAACTTCTGATCACATGTACAAAAAGAAAGATAATTGCCCTCTTTCCTTGTCTTCTCTTTCTGTTGGCTGAAACATGGAAATGTTGGTGACCTACTTTATGCATAAAAATAAGAAGATACACTCCAGTAGCAGTGGATCACAAGGTTGAAGGAATATGAATCTTTTAATGACCTTGTAGTCCATTTCTACTGCCTTCCTTGCACTGCCTGATCTCTTGCCTCTGGACTATCATGTGATAGAGCAGTTGTATTTGGGGTCTCACTTGTTACTGCAACTTAGGCTGTTCCCTATCCAATTTCATTGGCTTAAAGTAAACTTGGTCTGATAGTAAGGGAATCACTCCAGCCTTCTTTTTTGTATTTACCTGGTATATCTTTTTCTAGTTTTTTACATCAAACTTCACATTTTATTGTGTTTTAGGTATGTCTCGTATAAAGAGCATATAGGTAGATTTTTTTCCCCTCCAGCAAGTTTAGTCCATTTAATTTTATTGTTATTGTTGATAATTTTTAACTTGTTTTCACCATTTTATTTTTTGCTTTCTATTCTGCTACATTTTTGTGCTTCTTATTTTCATATCTAATCTTTTCTAAAGAGATTTTTTAAAAAAATTATTTCCCTCCTTATCTTTTTCAATATCATTGTAATATAGGTTTTAAAATGCTGGATTGCCCCAATTTTGAGGCTGTGACTAGAGATCAGTCAGTTCTCTTTCTTGAGCAGCCAGTCAAGTCCATACCCTCAACCATTGTCCTTGTTGGGTCTTCACACTCTGGACCACTATACACCCACCCTAATCACCCGAGTACCAGACAACCAGGCAGAGCCCTGATGCCCCAGACATCAATAACATTATTCAAATCACCCAATTGCAATCCTAATCCTTCCTCTCAGAAACCACAATGAAGGCACTTACCCACAGTTCTCCTTTCTTCCTCCACCTCATGACTGACCCTGGTGGTGCTGCTTCTGAGTGGCCCTGGATGGTATAAAACTGTAAAATTCTTTTTAGTTTGTCTCCTTTGTTCTGCGTCTGGCTTCACCATACCTCACCCAAAGTAATATGGTTAAAAGTGTTATACGCTCTACTTCTATGCTTTTAGTTATTGCACTGTGAAATTTTATCATGCATGCATAACAGGCTTTAAAGTGAGTCAATATATTAAGTCATCTACTCTCCTACCCACAGAACCCTACTTCTACCACTATTACATGGGACTTAGAAAACATTAACACACCAATCTTTCCTCCTGGTATACATATGTATATCTAGTAATTAAATTTATTTCTATCCAAACCATGTATGTCTTTAGAAGTTATTTTAGTGGAAATTTGTTGGTGGTAAGCTATCTCAGATTTATTTATGTGAAAATGTTGTAATTTTATTGTCATTCTTAGGAGATAATTTTACTGGATACAAATTTTCTGATTGGCAATTTTTTCTTCTTAAAACTTTAAAGCTACTTGTGTATAGTGATCTCTGTAAGTTATTCACATCTGTCTTCCAGTATACTAATTTCCCATTTAGCTGTGTTTAATCTGCTGTTCATCAGTCTATCCACGAAAGATTTTAAAAAATTTAATTATTATAATTTTTATTTCTAGAAGTTCTGGTTCTTTTTGGTAGTATTATTTTATTGATTTTTTTATAATTCTATATTTTATTATATTAATTTTTTCTTGCATATTTTTATTTTTGTTCTTGTGGTAGACTATATTTTCCAAAGATGGCCACCACAATCACTATATCCCGTTCTACATGCCCTTTGCCACTTGCTCATTGAGAAGTGAGTCAGTCTCTCCATTCCTTAAATCTGGGTGGACATTGTGGCTGCTTGACTGATATTCTGTGGTAGAAATGACACTATTTAAATTGCAATCAATGACCTTACCTGGCCCAAAAGTCTTCAACCTCCTACATTTTCAAAGTAGTGTTGCTGATAATTTTTTAGTGTAAGTGAGTCCTGGGTGATATTTGAAATATTTTATACTAAAAAAATTCTTTATTTTCTGAAATTCAAATTTATGTTAGTGTCCTGTATTTTTATTTGCTGAATCTAGCAACCCTACTTGGAAGCCAACTGCTATAATAGAAGTGTGATTACCCTGAAACCACCATACTGTCAGAAGCTCATGCTGAGTGGGATGGCCTTAGAGGGTGAGGCACCATGTGAAGAAAGAGAAAAGCCAAGGAGTACTGATGCACCAGCCATCGGGGTGAAAAAGTCATCTTGGAAGTAGCTCCTCCAGCCCACTAGTACTGTTGGTCTTAAGTGGATCAGAGAGGAGCCAATTAGTTGACATTTTCCCAAATTCCTAAACCACAAAAGTTCTGAACAAATTAAAATGATTTATTAATATTTTTAAGCCACAAATTGTAGGGTGGTTTGTTACACAACAATTGATAATTCAAATAAATCTATATTTGAAAAAACAAAAACACCACTGATGTCTTATTAGGTCAAAATTTGCTTTCATAGTTCTTTTGTTGATATTCCTGATGATTTCTTCTGATTTTGGTTATATACTCATATCTGGTTGATTTTTAAAGTTTAGAAATCTCAGTTACCAGAACTGAAGATACTCTTCTTAGGAGAAAGAGAAATTGCATTTTGTCCTGCTGGAACCAGGTCATAGACTTAATGCAGGAATCTCAATTTCAGCTCCCCCATCTCACCAGAGACGCAAAGTTACTCTGGCCTGGATAATTATATAGGCAATCTCACCTTTCACCTTCACTTACCATTGATCACTCCCGATGATCAGGTTTCAGCTCATGAATTGTTTTCATTTTGGACAGAGGAGTGGTGACTTGGAGATTTTTCTCAGTGTCTACAAATTTAACACTGTATTAAAAAGTATGTTTCATCTAAAAGTGTTTTTTAGTAGAGAACCTGAAAGATATCTATCATCCATACCGTACAATTTTCTTGTTATTTCTTTGGAAATTTTAAAGTGGTTCATATGAGAGATAAAAGTTCTTGCTCTGAGGTCCGAAAGGAGCTACCCTATTTCCATTGAAGACCCCAATCTGTGGCTGTGGAAGAACCCCAATTCCATAGAATCAAAAGAATCCTCTCTAAGACCAAACATGATAAAATGTTTGGAAAAAATTATATTTTTTTAGGCCTTTTACTTACGAAAAGGACAAGAAAGTTTAATTTGAAGCATTAATTCATTTGGATTTTGAGGTCTTTAATTTGTAACAGGATTTAATCTTTGTATTTTAATTCCTTGCATGTAATGTAAAAATGAGAAGAAATTTATTTCAGATGTGTAAATCCTCTGCTGACACATTATTATTGGACTATCCTAATTTGATGTTTGATCTTACTTGCAGAATCTTAGATAGCTTATATTGGATGATATTAGTGGATATAATTTGAGATGGAAAGTAGAAGTGAGAATGCCCTATTGGCTTTAGGGACAGAATGGCCTTGGAGTTATTTCCTATTGGACCAGGAAATGACTAAACCTTCATGGTAATTAGTGTGTAAATATAGAGAAAATAATCAGATGCAACTTGTGATGGTCCTTTGCCTTTAGTTTGGACAGTGTACAGTTTTGTACAGTTATGTAAACAACTCAAGCTTTTACAATTTCATTTGTCACATGAATTATTGGACTGTTAAAAGTATTTTGGAACATAGATCTTTTTCTCTGGTTAAGTTGAAAAAAAAAAAGAGTAGTTGTTTAGCTAAGTAGCTCATGAGCTGAAATTCTGCAAGCATATTTTTCGAATTTTAACTTGATTTGCATATTTGGCTTTAGAACACTTAGAGAAATCCTCTGAGTTAAGTTTAAAAAATTCTGGCACTAAGAATAAAGATTTTCTTCTTGTCATGAAAAGCAATCTGTAAATAGCCCTGTATATTTTATAATTATTAATGTTAGCCCTAAACTTTTCCTTTGGAAAGATCAGTCATAATTCTGAAAATTTCATCAACCAATTTAATTATTTGGCAATCTAAATCTTTTTATAAACTTAAAAAAACCAAAATCTACACTGTCCACCAATGGTCTCAGGAAGGAAAACAAGGAAAGGTTGGTAAGGGGTGGGTGGCCTCATGAAAGAGGGAACCAAACTGTCACGATTCTCTTGTAACTTACATCAAAGGGGACAGATGAAGCCTTATTTAACCGTAGGCTTAATGTGTAAAGTCAACGGATTAATAGAATCAATAGTTAAAAAGATTGCTAGGGAGATACTTTTTCCCTGTTCTTAATATTTCCTTGAATCTGGAGAGAGTTCCAATTGTGTAACCCTCCTAATTTCTCTCCTGTTCTCCCTCACTCACTTCTGCCCACAAATATGGAGTGAGTTATTTTATTGAGGAGATTGAAAAGAGAAAATGTGCATGCATGGTTTAGCTCCCTTCTCTCTCTCTCTCTCTACCTAAAAAGTCAGGTGATTTTTAAATTTCAGTGTCAGTCCAAATTCCCTTGAGATGCTCTTAAAACAGATTGCTGGGCCTCCTCCCCAGAGATTTGATTGAGTAGGTCTAGAGTAGGCCCATAAATTTGCATTTTTAACACATTCTTGGGTGATGCTGATGCTGCTGGTCAGATGTCACACTCTGAGAACCACTGCTGCAGTCCGATTCTGCCCACAGAGGACGCACTTCTGCTCTGCTCCACCATACTCATAACTCTGCAGTGGCAGCTTCTGCCCCTGTGGTGGGGCTGGCATGAAGGCTACCTTTAATGAGGTTCATAAATCGGTCTAATTCCGGGTCAACATAAGGATGCCTACTTGCTCACAAATAGCTTTCGTTTGAGCAAAACAAAATTTTTTGTTTTGGTTTTCTATCTGCCTTACATCTTGCATATGTTTTAATTGATCAGAATTTGAGTGGGGAAGAGGGGTGCTAAAAACCCTTAACACCTCTCCTTAAAACCTCAGAATGAACATATATGCTCTTATGTCGTCAATTAACATATATGTCAGCTTGCCTGCCTAGACTGTAGGGAATTTAGAGAAAAGGACCGTATGTTCACTAACGCTGTAAAGTCCGTATGCAGTCTAGTGCTGCCTTTTGTGCACTTGAACCCATTGCTGATTAAATTAAAAGCAGCTTATATTAAGATATTATTGTTACCTCCTAGCCAATACGATATTTCATTGTTAGCCGTAATTTAAGAAGTTACTTCACATAAACAAAATTCCTGCTCTGTAGGGTGGAGTATCAGCAGTCTGTTTTAAAGGGATGATGCTGCTGAAATCATTATGGGATTCTCAGGAATGATGTCCAGTGCTCGGTGAGTAGGCTGTCTTGATATATGCTATCCCAGGAAGTTAATGTTTCAAGTTTGATTAATCATCCACTTTATTCCTTCAAGGTTTTCTATCTCATGCTGGGTGGATTACAGTCTGGTGACTACTACTAGCAGCTAGCCAGCTGGTGATAATCGCTGTTAATTTCCTCGTATTTGGCAACCAATTGTTCCTTGACAACTGGAGGGGATAACATAAAAAAGTGTCAGAAGGGAATTGCAAAAAGAACATTTACTGTTTTTACTTGATTATAAAAAGTGATACATGTTTATTTTTGAAAATTTCAAAAATACAAAAAATATAAAGTTAAAAGTAAGAATTTAAACAAAATCCTTTTATTCAGAGAAATCATTGCATAATGTTAGTGAATTTCAGATCATCTATCTATCCTTGTCTTAGTCCGTTTGTGGTGCTATAACAAAAGACTTGGGACTGGGAAATTTATAAAGAAAAGAAATTTATTTTCTCACCGTTCTGGAGATTAGAAGTTCAATATCAAGGTGCCAGCAGGTTTGATGTTTGGTGAGATCCTGGTCTCTCTGCTTCCATGATGGTGACTTATTGTTGTGTCCTCCCAAGGTGGAAGGTAGAAGAGGAACTTAGTTATTTTCCTCTTGCCCTTTTATGAAAGCACCAATCTATTCATGAGGGCTCTGTCCTCATGACCTAATCACTTCCCAAAGGCCACACCTCTCAACACTATTGTATTGTGATTAAATTTTAATATTTACATTGGAGGGGACATAAGGCATAGCAACCCTTGTATATCCCATATCCTGATACACACATACACACACCCCATCACCACCACTACCACCATTTCCACTAACAAAAACTTGGTATCATTCTATTTATCTAGTTTTCTATTCTATTTTTTCTATTTTGGCATTTCCTGTCTTCAAATAGTTTTCAAAAGGATTATTTTTCATGACACTACACTACTCTGCAGTGGACAAAAAGTCCACCAAATTAGAAATTTATTCTGAAATTCATTGTAGAATCTAGGAGGAGTGATTCTCTAAAGCAGTGAGATGATGTAATTTCACTTGATAACCCTAGCTCAATGAAGGCCCAGGTAGCCAAAAAACCAAGTTTAGTGTTGTAGGACATGTGCTATGTTTGTATTATACATATTAATGAGTCAAAAATTCAGAAATGAGGAAATGAAGATTTCTATATTTTTTACTTTTTAATAACAAAATCTAAGTCATACTCCTATCTTTATGGGTTATGAATAAACTTTTTCCCAGTCATTACTGAGACATTCTCTTTTCCCAGGTATACAATGTTTTCATAGTCCATTGCAGCATCAAGCTTTGTCTACTCGTAAATGCTGATTAAGATTCAATGCTCATTGTTTCAGCCTATAAGGGCTCCTCTAATGTTTAAAAAGTAATCTTAAAGATTGGGATTCCTTGGTAATATTGAAAGTTCATTGGTGTCAAAGTTTTGTAGGTTATTAAGTATGAAATATCCTATTTCCTTAAGTACTAAGTTTGACAGTTGATATCTCTGACACTTCACTTTGACATTTATTTTTATTGTGAAGGTACATTCTCACTCTTTCAAACACATGTTGTGGCTTGTGATTATCTTTCAAAAATTTTTTTAGAGCAATTTTCATGAAACCATGGATAAGTCAAAAATTTGTGTTATTTTTGAATGTGAGTTCTGTCATGGAACAAATGCAGTGTAGACAGCTTGAAATATCAACAAAGTGTTTGGGAAAGATGTGGCTAATGAATGCACATTATGTCAATGGTTTGAGAAGTTTGGTTCTAGTGATTTTAGTCTTGAAAATGAGCCATGTGGGTGACTCAGGTGAGACCAAGATGGATAATGATGGAGTGAAAGCTCTAGTGGAATCGAATCCGTCTCAACCTACACGTGAATTAGCAGCAAGTTTGAAGTTACTATTCCAACAATATCGAACCATTTCAAACAAATCAGCAAGGTAAAGAAGCTGGATAGTTGGATTCTGCATGAATTAAATGAGCATCAGAAGTGATACCGTCTGGAAGCTTGCCTTTCTTTTCTGTCATGACATAAAGGCAAACCATTTTTATACCATCTTGTTATGTGTGATGAAAAATGAATTCTTTTTGACAATCACAAGCATTCGGCACAATGGTTGGATAAAGATGAAGTGATGAAACATGTCCAAAACTGAATATTCATCAAGAAAAGCTAATGGTGTCTGTTTGGTGGTCCAGCGCTGGTATTGTCCACTACAGCTCCATGAAACGTGGTCAATTGATTATAGCAGATGTGTACTGCAACCAGTTGGGCAAAATGATGAGGATGCTTGCGATTAAGTAGCCTAGATTGGTCAAGAGAGACAGGCCAATCCTCTTGAACAACACTAGACTCCCACATGTCACACAAACAGTGCTGCTCACACTACAGAAGCTGGACTTGAAAACTCTTTTGTCTACCATATTCACCAGACCTTGCACCAACTGACTACCACTTCTTCCAGGCTTTGGACCACTCCTTGCAATGAAAAATATTCAATTCTCAACACGCTGTGGAAAACACCCTTTGTGATTTCATCACCACTTACTCTCCAGGCTTCTTCACTGCTGGCATAAACAAGCTACCATTAAGATGGCAAAACTGTATTCATAATTTAGGTGCATACTTTGATTAATCATGCTGCTTCTTGTTTGAGATAAAATAAACTATACTCTTAATTTGAAATCAGACATTTCCTATTTAATGACCTATAAGTATTTCTTCAGAGTTTTACCAACCTCCCTAGCCTCCTGCTCTAAGATATGTAGGGTTGGAATTCACCCTCTGGTCTCCAATTTTATTTTAATCTGTGGGAAATATCTTCTGTTATTTTTATACTATTCGAGAACATAATAGTTTTAATGAAATGGGCTATTAATTAAAATAAGAAAAACACTGTTTTCCAATAGTTTATGTTTCAATGAACAAAAATTTCTAAGAGAAGGAAGTATCAAGATCCTGAATACCTGCTTAGCCTGGAGTGAAAAAAATTGTATAAGTTTTATATATATTTTTGAATACATAAATGGATCAATGAATGAAGTTACTAAATTATATATACCAAGGATTTCTGTAGTATCACATACATTGTCTTATTTCACCTCACAAAACCTCTGAGTTACAGAAATCATTATTCCTATTTTATAGAGGAGAAATAGATGCTCAAAAATCACTGTGATTTGCCCAGGGCTACATTTGTAGAAAACATCAGGTCTATGTAGTTTTGATCCTAGGGTAAGTGTTCATTCTGCCAAACATGACTGCTCTCATACAGTGGGGTAACCACTAGAGAAAGAAGAGACAGTATAAGAGTCTAAGGATATTTAATATATAAAAATCTGTATCAAGCATTCAGAGAATGGAGATAGATGACTCAGGAATGAAAAGGAGAAACACTGTAGCTTTTGCTTATGAGGCTCATTGCCTCAATGGTGTCATGCAAGGGAAAATGATCAATGAAGTAAGGATGAGAAATATTTGGAATTCAAAACAAACACACAGAGAGTTTAGCAAAGTGATATGAGTAGAAAGTAGAGGGATAAACTGCTCTACTGGAGCTCTGAAATCGATAAGCATGTCTTATTATAGAAAATCTGGATTTCTGGGGAAAACAATGACATAGTGTAATAAATCCCCTGAACTCTAAAGCTTCCAGGAATTTAGTGTTGGTCCTGAAAACAAAAGAAGATTGGTTGCTGACTCCCTGCTGAGGGCTGTAGACCTAATGTGATCCAATGGAAGACATATTCATTTAATATGGGATGTAACAACCTGCTGCAAGTCAATCTAATCTGCCGAATGCTATTTGTTGGTGCCAATTTGTAAAGAAGTAACTGATATTTCTAGGAGAGGGCTTCCCAAAATCTTAGAGAACTGTGCAATGTAGCTTTGAACAGAAAACTGAAGTGCTGCAAGGGAACAGCAAGAGATCAAGTACATTCAAGTATCCCAGGTGGCAATCAAAAGGGGTATTTGAGATCTGAGTCATATTATCATCAGCCCAAATATTTGACTAAGAAATTATCTCACCTTACAGGACCCAAGAAGAATGTGTTTGCTATCTTCCTGAAGACTACATGACTTGTCCAAGAATACATTAAAGTGAATACGGAGTAGATATCCAAATTCTGAGAAAAAAATAGCAAAATTGAATACTTCAGGAATTCCATGAAGAATAGAAATATTGGCTATTAATAAACATAAACTAGGAGAGGCTAAGAAATAAAACTCATGGTCTCAAATGTCTATCATGTACCAATTTTTCAGCATATGGGTAATAAATAAACTAAACGTGAGATTATTGCATAAGATGGTAAAACAACATCATTGATGTTCTGAAGTGTTGCTGGAATGAATTCAAAATGGAAATAAACAGTCAGAACTAGTAAAAAAGTGGTGACTAATATCAGGAAAACGTATGCTAACATATGCTGGATTCCTAAAAAGACAAAAGCTATAATTGATACATAGATCAATTATACCCTCCTCCTAATGCCAGTATATTTTTATATCCATTAATCTTCTATTAATCTTCATGGCATTAGGCCTTCTTGTGGAAAACAACATCAACAAAACAAAGACAAAACAAATCAAAACAAAATAAGCCCCGACTTTCTTAGTACTTAGTCTGTAGATTTGGTTGGATAGGTATTACAGGTGAATTGAGGCAGTGGGAAGCATCACAGGCCAAATTGTAATGGGGTGGGGTGGGGTGGACTGTTTGGCACTGGAGAAGGAATCTTTTTAAAAGAAAGAAACATTCTGAGCATCAAAGGAAAGCTTTGACTGTAAATGGAAGCTGGAAGAAGAGTGAGTCCATAACTTAGTTTCTCCTATCTCCCCCAGGGCAGACAATTTTGACTAGCACACACCTCCTCGTGACTATACGGACAGAATTTACCAGCTGGAAAGTAAATGAACATCTTCCCCAAGCTACTCTATACTGACAAGGTATTCTTTTACCAGAGAAATTCTGTTTTGTCAGGACTTATAAATAAATGTACAATTTTATGGATTTATGAGACATAGCTGTACTAGAAAATAGAAGTAGCTGCATGATTAGTAAAGTATAAAAGCTGATACAACCCCAAACTAAGTAGCTTCCCTATAAAATTTGTAACAGATATAGTTAGTGCTGGTCTCTCTAACTCAAAATGCATTCAAGAGTGAAAGTGCTTTCAGAAAGGTGAATCTGATCAGGTCAGTACATCCCAGATTTTGATTTCGTATTGATTGTGTTCTTCTGTTGTGTCCTTTGTGAGTTAGTAGTAAAGCTTGGTGCTGAGTTAAACTTGCTTTGTGTGAGTCTGATTGAAAATTAAGGCCTCTGGAAGAAAGCAGTTGCTATTGCTTGAACTAAACTACCTGTGCACTCTGGCTGGGACAGAGACTGTGTAGAAGTGATGGCATTATCTCTCTCTATTAATTTTTCTGTTGCTGTGCAACAAATTACTACAAACTTAGTAGTTTAAAGCAACATCCACTTATTAATTCACAGTTCTATGGGTCAGAAGTGCAGCATGTCATGACCAGGTTTGCTGTTCTGGGTTTCACAGGCTGAAATCAGGTTGAGTTCTTGTCTGAAGGCTCTGGAAAAAATATGCTTTCAAGCTCATTCTTGTCTCAATTCTTTGTTTTCAATTCTTTGTGGTTAAAGGACTGAGGTTCCTATTTCTTGCTAGCTCTCAGCCAGGAGCCACTCTCAGCTCCATGAGACCTGCCCCACCAACTGCCAAGGAACAAAATTTCTCATGCATTGAATCCTTGTCTCTTGAAATTTCTTTGACTTTCCCTTCTCCAGTGAGCTAAAGGAAATTCTCTGCCTTTATAGGGTTCATGCAATTAGGCCAGGCCCACCTAGACCTAATCTGCTTCTTTTAAGATTAGAGTTCTTAATTATTTCTACAAAGTCCCTTCATAGTGGTTCCTAAATTACTCCCTGAAGCAATATGTCTTCTGTGGGTTACTGTCAGTATCTTGAAGTCTATATTACTAGCTCACTTACTTTACTGAACTAGAGGAAGCAATTCAAGTAGACAAAACTTGAACAACCATTTTGGAAAAGTGTGGCTGAATGGAACAGGCAGAGGTAGCACCAACAACCCAGCTTTCCATTTCTGACCTTGCTTCTTAGGTGGATGGGAGGCTATCACAAATCCAGGCATACTTTTCCTTTGGAATAAATGTAGCTCCAAGAACACAATATAAATGGCTCCTTCTGCATTGTACCTCAGCTGATTGAGACCCCATTTTTTCTATTGTGGGGAGAGCCAGAGAAATATGGTTTGTTTTGAGAAGGCATTTGAGTGGGATGAATACAATGTAAGATGTAGTTTCCCTACTCCATAACAAAGGCTTAGCTCTTTTTTGCATGTTTCTCTACTCTTCACCAGCAGAATGGATCCAGCTTTTACCTGACACATTCCCTGAAGCTGTTACATCAGGAGAGATATGGGAAGGGGTGTGGTGTTGGTAGGCAGTGCCAAATTTTTTTCTAATGCCTAGGCAGAGGAAAGATCTCACTGGTGTTGTCCAACAATTATATTTTACTTAGTTTAACAGTAAAAACTTATGTTTTACTTAGTTTCATTAAACTTTTGTGTAACGAAAAAGAATATTCTTGGACAGGTGCTAATGAGAGTTGACTTTCGATTCATGATATATTTTGAGCTGGTGTATACTCACACTGTGAACACTGGTCGTTAGTACGGCTTATTTTTATATTTTCAGCAAGGATAAAGAACTATCTCTATAGGAAAATTCTCCCACATAGGCTAAAATCATATTCCCTTTTTCAATTGCAATACTCAAGGTTATCAATCATAAGCAAATATATAAGCCTTTCTATACTCCCTAACCCATGGAATCACTTTTTTTGTGGATTCCTGTAATGGAGCAGAATATAGAGGAGGAGGCTATTTCGCTATAGACTAATATTGTCCAATAGAACTCACTGCAATTAAATGGAAATGCTCCTCTGTCCAATATGGTAACCACTGGCCATATGTGAGTTGAGTAATTGAAATGTGGTTAGTACAACTGAGGAAGTGATTTTTAAATTTTAATTTATTTTAATTTAAAATTAATACTACAAGTGTCCATTGGCTACTATATCAGACTATAGACTATTCTATACTATATACTACTACATTAGCTATAGATTTTGCAGGAAAGGGGGTCAAGCTGGGGAGAGCCTTGTGTAGTGCTCTGGGAAAAGCGGCCAGCAAATGAGTAGAGTGGCAGAGAATCAGGCAGTCTGAATGGAGAGTCAATAGTGGTAGTTGAAAGTAAAGTCAAAGCATCATGATCAGTTGTAATTAGGACAGATTTCTGAATGAGTTAGAAATATACTTGAAATATCCTAGAAATATCAGGGAAAACAAAGTTAGTCCTACAAGAGGGACTGAGGTTCTATAGCCATGCATGTGGGGTTAGCAAATGCTAAGACTCTATAACAAAATTAAAATGACTTCAGATTCTCAAAATACCAGCAAACTGAATTTAACAGTGATTAAAAGGATCATTCATCATGTTCAAGTAGGGTTTATCCTTGGGGTACAAGGATGGTTCAACATACACAAATAAATAAATGTGTACATCACAAAAACAGAATGAAGGGCAAACACCATATGATAATCTCAGTAAATGCAGAAGAAGCATGTAATAAAATTCAACATCCTTTCATGATAAAAAATTTCAAAAAATTAGGCATGGAAGGAATGTATCTTAATATAATAAAGACCATATATGAACCATACTAAAGGGTGGAAAGTTTAAGAAAAATAAAAAAGAAAGAAAGAAAGAAAGAAAATACCAGGCTTACAGAGACTGGGTAATTTATAAATAAGAGAAATTTATTTCTCACAGTTCTGAAGGCTATAAAGTCCAAGATCAAGGGACCAGCAGGTCTGCTGTCTGATAAGGATGTGGTATCTGCTTCCAAGATAGTGCCTCGACAGCAGAAAGACAAAAGAAGCCTTTCTAGTTACCCCAAGTCCTTTTATAAAGTACTAATCTCATTTAAAAGAATAGAGCCCTCATGCTCTAATCACTGCCCAAAGGCCTAATCTCTTAATACTGTTGTATTGGGGATATAAGTTTCAACATGAATTTTAGAGGGGATACAAACATTCACACCATAGCAAGGTACATATAAATATGAGTAGGGAATTTAAATGATGCATGAATCTCTAGAAATCCAGTGATTAAAATAGAGTCAAGAAGTACTAAGTGAAGTATCCCAGGAATGGAAAAATAAGCACCACATGTACTCACCATCAAATTGGTTTCACTGATCAACACGTAAGTGCACATATAGGAATAACATTTATTGGGCGTTGGGCAGTTGGGAGGGGGAAGGAGGGCATAGGTATATACATGCACAATTAGTGCAATGCACACCATCTGGGGATGGACACACTTAAAGCTCTGGCTGGGGGGCGAGGCAAGGGCAATATATGTAACCTAAACATTTGTACCCCCATAATATGCCGAAATTAAAAAAAAAAGTTCCTGATACAAAAAAAGCCTATGTGAGGTTTTTTAGGCCCAACCATAGGAAATTATAAAGGCATTACCTGGCAATCCTCGTGAAAGAATCTGCCCTCCCCACACTAAACAATGTGCAGCCAATGCATTGTAGTCTCTGAAGGAAGCTGCAGTCAAGGACTCAGGCGCCCTGTCACCCGTGCTTTTGTGTGTATCTGTATTCCTAGCCTAGGAGGCCTCATTCAGAGTTCTCTTTATCTGGAGACTTCTGCTGGCTTAGGCCTTCCTCAGGAGACTCAGTGGAGACCTCCATATTTGAAGAAAGGTGTAATCTTGAAGACACTTCCCTCTGCATTAACTAGAAGCATGCCTTGTTTTTTTATTATGCTTTACTGTATTGCATTTTTCAGATAATTGTGTTTGTCACAAATTGAAGCTTCATGACAACCCTACATGTTATTGACACAATTTTTTCAACAGCATGTGCTCACTTCCATGTCTTTTTGTAAACATTTTTTAGCAATAAAGAATTTTTAATTGCAATATGTACATTTTTAGACATAATGCTATTGCACACTTAATATTTGACTACAGTATTGTGTAAATATAACTTTTACATGCAGTAGGAAATCAGAAAAAAAAAAAGAAAGAAAAGTTTAAGGCTTTTTCTCTAAGATCAGAAACAAGACAAGGATGTCCATTCTAGCCACTTCTATTTAACATATTACTGAAAGTCTTAGCAGAGCAATTAGGCAAGAGAAGGAAATAAAAGACATCCAAATTAGAAAGGAAGTTAAATTGTCTCTGTTTGCAGACATAATATTGCACATAGAAAACTCTGAAGACTCCACTAAAAAATTGTTAGAATAAACAAATTCAGTAATATCACAGGATACAAAATCAACATACGCAAATCAGTAGCGTTTATATACACCAAAAATAAACTATCTGAAGAAGAAATCAAGAAAACAATCTCATTTTCAATTGCCACAAAAAAATACTTAAGAATAAATTTAACCAAGGAGGTGAGATATCTGTACATTAAAAACTATAAAACCTTGATGAAAGAAATTGAAGAAAGCACAATGTTCAAGGATTAGAAGAATTAATATTTTTAAAATGTCCATACTACCCCAAGCAATCTGTAGATTCACTGCAATTGCTATTGAAATTCTAATGACATTTTTCTATAAATAGAAAAAGTAATCCTAAAATTCATATGGAACAACAAAAAACCCTGAATAGCATAGAAATCTTGAGCAAAAAGAACAAAGCTGAAGGTATCATACTACCTGATTTCAAAATCTACTGCAAAGCTATAATAATCAAAACAAACACATTGGCCAATGAAACAGGATATAGAAATAAATCCACACATTTAGTGTAAATTGATTTTTGAAGAAGGGGCCAAGAACATACAAAGGAAAAGGACAATTTCTTCAATAAAGAGTGTTGGGAAAACTGGATAGTACATGCCAAAGAATGAAATTAGATATTAATCTCACATCACATACAAAAATCAATTCAAAATGGATTAAAGATTTAAATGTTAGACATGAAACTGTAAAATTACCCTAAGAAAACACATGATAAAAAATTGATAATTTTTTGAATATGACTTCAAAAGCACAGCTAACAAAAGCAAAAATAGACACATGGGAACATATCAAACTATAAAGCTTCTGCATGGCAAAGGAAATAACAGAGTAAAGAGACAACATGTGGAATGAGAGAAAATATTTACAAACCATACATCTGATAAGGGGTTAATATCCCAAATATCTGAAGAACTCGAATAAATCAATAGCAAGAAAACAAATAAAATCTGATTTGAAAATGGGCAAAGGACCTGAATAGACATTTCTCAAAAGAAGACATACAAATGGCCAATAGGTTTATGAAAAAACACTTAATATTCCTAATCATCAGGGAAATGCAAATTAAACCATAATGAGATATTAACACATACCTGTTAGAATGTCTATTATCAAAAAAATAATAGTAAGTGTTGGTAAGGATGTGGAGAAAAGGGAACCCTTGTACACTGTTGATCGGAATGTAAATTAATACCGCCATTATGGAAAACAGTATAAAGGTTCCTCAAACAACTAAAAATAGAGCTACAATATGATCCAGCAATCCCATTTCTGGATATATAGCCAAAGGAAATAAAGAGTATCTTAAAGAGGTATCTGCACTCTAATGTCCAATGCAACATTATTCATAATAACCAAGATATGGAATCAAACTAAGTGTCCATCAACAGATGAATGGATACAGAAAATGTGGTATATATACATAATGGAATACTATTATATTTACCTTTAAAGAAGAAGGAATCTTGTCATTTGCAACAACATGGATGAACCTGGAGGGCTTTATGTTAACTGAAATAAGCCAGATACAGAAAGACAAATACCACATGATGACATTTATATGTGGAATCTAAAAAAATTGAACTCATAAAAGCAGAGAGTAGAATGGTGGTTGCCCCAGAAGCTGGGGAATGGAGAGTCTAGGAAGATGTTGATCAATGGTTGCAGAACTTTATTTAGACAGGAAAAATAATTTCAAGAGGTCTATTGTTCATCATGATGATTATAATTAATAACAATGTTTTATATATCTGAAAAATTTCTGAGAGTAGATTTGAAGTGTTCTTACCACAAAAAAAATGATGACTTTGTGAGGTGATACATATGTTAATCAGTTTGATTTAGCCATTCCACAATGCATACTTATATCAAAATACTATGTTGTATGCCACAAATAAATATATATATTTAAAAATGACTTCAAAGGGAACATTTATGAGAGTGTAAGAAGAGATACTGAAGTAACATTACTACCATCTCAGAGACAAATACATAAATGCCGCTTATTTATAATTTTTAAATTTGAAGGTGACAGACTAACAGATGGAGGGAATGGATGATGTGTTCCTGACACAAACTACAGAACTGGCACGGAGGCAACACGGGAGGCTTTCTGGACATCTGCTGGAAGTCTCGGTTGGCTAAAATCAGAGTATTCGACAAGTTCTGGACTTGCCTTGCTGATTACTTCATCCCACAAGAGACAGAAAGAACAAATACAGAAACTGCTGTTCTAATTTTGACCCTCTCTTCAAAAGAATTGGTATATAGAGGAGATGGAAAGCTTTGAGGAAAGGAAACAATGCTATTTTGGAAGTCACAGTAGCTATGAAGGGTAGGCTGGGTAGGATAGACATACAATTTAGGTATTGCGAAGGCCAACTTCATAAAAGCAAGGGGAAAGATAGACTCAATTCCATGAGATAGGGCTCTACAAGGGAAGAGAGTTGTGAGCATATTAATTTTATATTGCTGCTATTATAAATTACTACATAATTAGCAGCTTAAAACAATGCCCATTTATTATCTCATAATTTTGTGGATCAGAAGTCTGGGCACAGTGTGGTTAAGCTAGATTCTCTGCTCAAGGCCTCACAAGGCCAAAATTAATGTTTTAGCTGGGCTAAGATATCTGGTTCTCATTCAGGTTGTTGACCAAATTCATTTCCTTGAGGTTGTAGAACTAAGGTCCTGATTTTCTTTGCTGGCTATCCACTGGGGCAGGTCTTTGCTCCTAGATTTTGCATTTGTTCCTTCCAAGGAACATGCTTTACATGTGGCTCCCTCCAGTAACGGCAGATCGAGGCCCTTTCCTAAGTTGAAATCTGACTTCTTTTTCTGCTGCTTCTCTGTCTGGGGGAAAATCATCTTCTTTTAAGCGCTCCTGCGATTAGATTTAGCACACATGGATCATCCAGGGTAATTGCCTATTTAAGGTCCATAACTTTAATTATGTCTGTAAAGTCCCTTTTGCCATGTAAAAGGGCAGGGATTAGTGCATGAACATCTTTAGGGGGGCATTCTGCAACCACAGTGAGGATTTTCTTGATAAGCTTTGAACTATACAAAAAACCCAAGTAAGTCATGAAAGGACAGATGAAATTTCTCTTGAGCTCAAATTTTTAAAGAATATGTACAAAAAGTTTTAACAACTTAAATTTTAAGAACAGCATCAGGAAGACTAACACCTTAAATTAGCTGATGCTTCCAAAAATGTTAAGAAAAACTGAAAGGACCATTATATTTATATTTACTGTTATTTACTGTAAGAGGATAAAGAGAGTTTTAGGCCTGGGGCTGGCTGAGAAAAGAGTATGAATGAATATCACAGAGATAAGGGAACTTTGCCCTTAAGATAACTGATCTTTAGGCTGGAAAAAAATCCACCCAGAAAATGTAAGAACTGATTGTTTCAGGTGTTCTAATGAATTGTGTCTTGGCCTTCGCTAGCTGAATTTTATGTTAGGGCAGTGGGAGGATTTAAGGAGGAAGGCACCAAATATGATCTTTGAAGAATCACGTCGAATAGGAAAGACTGAAGAAATACAAAGCATAAAGGCATTGACTCTGTGCATATTGACTCTATGTTTTTTTTGGTAATTTAGACAATGAATTTGACAAAAAGTGGAAATTCATGCCCTAAACTTGCATGACAGCAGGTCTTTGAGAGCTTTTAGTGGGAACCTTTATGTTGCTTTTATTAAGATTCTAGCCTAGACACCTTTTTGTTAGGAATCTAGGAATCTTTCAGTTGTAAATGCAAGAATACAAACTAGATTATGCAGGAAAGTGGGGTTTAGTGATAGGACACAACCTTGTTTTATTGAAAACAAGAAATATAGGTTACAGAAAAGCCATAGAATCAGATACTGGCAGATACTTATTACTCAGACCATCTCTCTCTCTCTCTCTCTCTCTCTCTCTCTCTCTCTCTCTCTCCCCCCTCCCCCACCCCCCCACGCTCTCTTTTTCATCCATTAAAAATTATTGGAAAAGAGTCATATTGGATCAATTTATTTAATCTAGGGTCTATTCACATTATACAAAATGGATTCTAAAAGATCTTCTGTTTAAGTAGGTAGAAAATTAAGGGAGAGTTAATTATAATTTTGAGAGATTTAGAATTAATTTTAGGTGCCATCTAAGCTGACTAACCAGTCTCAATTCCCAAGTACTGGGCTTATTTAACAAGTCATATTTGCCGATAGATGTTGACAGAAAGTAAACGGACCTACCCAGAGAACATAGAAGTTAGAAAGTAGAAACATATTTTAAATTACGTGGCATGAAAACTAAGGGAAGAATGGCTAATCTATGATCATAAATTTCATTGTAAAAACCAGATACTGTAAATCAATAATGCTATTTCATCCTACAAGTTGTTGTGGTAGAGTGGTACCAGTATTTTCTATATTTAAAAAAATTACCTTGATGTTCTGGTAACATCAAGGGTCCCAAAGGCTCTACCTCCTAGTACCATCACATTGGGGGGTTAGGATTTTAATATATGAATTTGAGGGAGACACAAACATTCAGTCCATAAGAATGATTAAAGGGATTAAATGATTAATTTTATACGGGATGGGATTTTGGAGGAGAAAAAGGATATTAGGTAATAACTAAGAAAATCTGAATAAAGTATAAAGTTTAATTAATAATAATGTATCATTATTGGCTTGTTAATTATAACAATTGTCCCATACTGGATTCAGGATATATGAGAACTCGCTGTACTACCTTTATAATTTTTTTTGTAAATCTAAAACTATTCTAGAAAAAAGCACCATCTTTAAAAATGGTGGATTTCAGAATACATTTTTTTATACATACATGTGCATACAAAGCTAGATAATACTGTATTATATAGATTGTGTTACATATTACAATATAAAGCTGGATAATGGAGAGTTTATTAACAGAAGGGAATTATTCTGTTACTTAGGATCCAACTTTTTAGGAAAAGTACCTATAATCTGTCTTATTATGATGCTAGGGTAGGTCTTGGAAGCTTGGGGAAAACGATGGTGCATATGAGATGGCGATGCTATATCTACCTTATCAGAGGATTAAGGAAAGCTCATAGAAGTGGGTACTATAAGATGCCAGTACCCACCAAATGATACACTTTTTAGGACAGCTCAGAGGACACTTACTTAATGATCGATTAAGGAATGAATGTGCCATAGAGGACAACACCAGCAACATTGAGGAGCTCTGGGCGGCTGTCCTGTGTTGCACAGGGTTGATTGCAGGAAATACTGTTGAAAAGCAGATTTCTTGTGTCAGTAACATAGTACATCATTCCAGAAGAGCAGGAACCAGGCACAGCACTTAAACATTAGAGACAAGGTGGATAATATTAACATAATGGGCAGTAGACCAAATTAGCCCCAAGGAGACATAGACATGCAGGGATCTATGAGAATGGCTGAACAACCTGTTGTGCCTAGGGTCCGGATAGATTAAAAGTAGATGAGCAGGAGGCTAACATCACCCAGTGCAATGGGAAATTATAATCATTCATTCGATTTCAGATGTGAACCATTTTTCACCCTTAGAGCCCATCAACTAAAGAACATGCCAGGTCCTCCTAAAGAAGGACTTCACCACAAGACAAATGCGTATGGTTGTGATTCCCTCAGTACTTCTCCCCCACCCCAAATTCTACTGTCATTTACCAGAGTAACTGCACACTAGAGAAAGATAATTTCCAAACCTTTTGGGAGGCTGAAGTGTTCCAATTTACATGAATATCCGAAGTTTGACATTGCCATCACGAAGCCTTGCTAGATTGGGGGCTTATTGCAGCCAGATGATAGCTTGAATATCTGTCTCTCTTGGGCTTTAAGGGGTCCCAGGCTCACCTGTGGTAGTTATTTCAAAATTTCCTGGGTGTATAATAAGAATATATTTAGCATCTGGAAGAACCAGTACACTGTTTCTGTGTGAAGAAGAGCTAGGTGCCCTTAAAACTACACCACCCTGGCAAAGTAATAAATCAGAAGCTATACTGCATCTGAGGTCTGATAATGGCAGAGTTTAGTTCCACCCTCAAAGATCAATGAGTATAGGAGGAGTGAATTATAAATTTTTATCATTTATTAAGCTGGCCCCTTCGAAGTTGGTAGATTGTGGGGAATACTGCAAACTTGCTCAAATGGTAATGCCAATAGCATCTGTTGTGCCAGATGTTGTATCTTTGCTAGAATATACCAACACAGACTTTGGTATTCGGTTTTTAGATATTTGGCAAATGCATACTTTTTAATATCCTTTAATAAGACTAATTAAAAATAATTTGCTTTTACTTGAACTGGCCAACCCTGCAGGTTCTCAGTTAACCTAGTTCAGAGCTAGGGAAACTCTCCTTCCCTCTTTCACAATGTAGTTTGAAAAGACCTTGGTCATTTAGATATTCCACAGTATATGATAAGCCCACTTGTCTACTATATTGGTAACTTCTAGTTAGTTGTACATGCGAACAAGATGCCCTGTGAGATGTATGCCTTCCAGAAGTTGAGATATAAATATTACTAAAACTCAGGGACCTGCCATGTGGGTGAAGTTTTTAGGAGTTCAGTGATTTGGGGAATGCATAGACATCCCCTTCAAAGATAAGGGCACCTTGCAACCATGCATTTTTCACTACTGAAAAAAAAAGAGGCTTTGAAAGATTTTTTTTTTTTATTTTAGGCACAGTATATGCCACACTTGGAAATACTGTGCCAATCCTGTTAGTAAGTGACTCAAAAAGCCTACAGTTTAGAATAGGACCTAGAGCTAGAGAGGCCTCTGCAGTCAGCCTAGGCTGTGGTACAAGTGGTCCTGCCATTTAGTTTATATAGCTCTGGCATGAACGTGGAACCATTCAATGGCTCTGGTGGTATATGTGGCACATAAAGACACTGAGTAGAGTCTCTGGCAAGTCATATGGGAGAGGAGAAGCACAGACCCCTAGGAGCGAGACAGGGAGTAGAGAATTATACATCATCCAGACACCAGCTCATTGTTTGTATTTAGGTCCTGGTATTTACTGCCGTCTCTGATATCCTTCCCCAAATATTTGAAGAACTTGTGTGCTCATTTTCTTTAGGTCTTATTTGGTGTCACTTTCTTAGACCTTAACCTTGAGTCATTCACTAACCCCTATGTCCCTATGTCCCTTTCCTGTTTCATTAATTCTCCTTATCGCTTGCCACTCTCTAACATATTGCATATTTAACTTATTATGTGTATCTGATCTGCCCCCATCTTAGTCTATGTTCTTTTGAAAAAGTTCTGTTTATATCTTTTGCCCACTTTTTTATGGGTCTGTTTGATTTTTCTTGCTGATTTGAGTTCTTTATAGGTCCTGGTTATTAGCTCTTTATCAGATGTATGGCATGCAATTATTTTCTCCCATTCTGTAGATTGTCCAGAGAATCCAGATATAATAATGCCATCTGATCTTTGAAAAAGCAGATGAAAGCATACACTGGGGAAAAGAATCCCTATTCAATAAATGGTGCTGGGAAAATGGGATAGCCACGTGTAGAAGACTGAAACAGGATCTGTACCTCTCACTAGTCACAAAAATTAATTCATGATGGATAACAGATTTAAACCTAAGACATGAAATTATAAGAATTCCAGAAGAAAATGTTGGAAAAACTCTTCTAGATATTGGCCTACACAAAGAATTTATGAAGAAGACCCTAAAGGCAATCATAGCAACAACAAAAATTAACAAATGGGACTTGAGTCACCTAAAAAGCTTCTGTACAGCCAAGGAAACACTTTAAACATACTTCCAAAATGGCATTTAAAATGGCCAACAAACACATGAAAAAATGCTCAACATCACTAATCATCAGGTAAATGCAAATTAAAACCACAATGGGATAGCCTCTTACCCCTGTTAGAATGAATGGCTTTTATTAGAAAGTCCAAAAATAATAGATGCTGGTGTGGATACAGAGAGAAAGGAACACTTATACACTGTTGGTGGGACTGTAAATTATAACAGTACAACCTCTATAGAAAATAGTATGGAGATTCCTCAAAGAAATAAATGTAGTCCTACCATTCAATCCAGCAATCCCACTACTGGGTATTTACCCAAAAGAAAAAAAGTCATTGTATCCAAAAGACACTTACACTTGAATGTTTACTGTAGCACAATTCACAATTGCAAAGATGTGGAATCAACCCAAATGCCCATCAATTCATAAGTGAATTAACAAAATGTGGTATATGTATACCATGGAGTACTATTTAGCCATAAAAAATGATGAATTCGTGCCTCTTGCAGCAATTTGGATGGGATTGAAGAGTATTATCTATCCTAAGTGAAGTATCACGAGAATGGAAAAACAAACACCACATGTACTCTCTAATAAATTGGAAGTAACTGAGGGGCACTCAAGTGCACAGAAGGAAGTAAAAGGCATTGGAAATCAAGTAGGGGAAATGGGGGTTCAGAGGAGGTGCAAAAGCCTACCTAACAGGTACAATAAAAACTATTTGAGTGATGGGCACACTTATAACCCTGACTCAAGCATTACAAAAGCTATCCATGAAACAAAAATATTTGTACCCCTTTAATATTTTGAAATAAAAAAATAATTAAAAAATAAAATAGTTTAGAACAATGGTTGGTTAATATACCTATTCCCCCATTCATTATGAAATTGTTAAGGGTAAGATTTGTCTCCTGCACACAGATGTGTAGTAGTTCAGTGAAAGACAATTTATTTTCAAACCAGATATGCTGGGGTTTGGAATCCTACAGGGCCATATATGCCACTGCCTTTTTGATATCTTCATTTAGATATCTCAAAGCCCCTCAAATTTAAACTGCATCATACTGAACTGATAATCTCCTCCTCAAAAACTGATCCTCCCCCAGTGTTCATATCTAAATGAATAATATCACAATCCAACCAAATATCCAAACCATAAATCTAGGAATTTCCCTAACACATTCCTTTCATCCCCATCTCCCATGTAGTACATTAACAAATCTTGCCCAAATATATCTCAGTTCTGTTCTTTTTCTCTCCATTTCTATTATGACAGCTCTACTCTGAGCATCATTCATCTGTTACCTGAGTTACTGCCAATAGCATTTTAATCATCCTCCCTGAATACACTCTTTCCTGTGTACAATCTGCTTTATAATCTGAAGACAGAGTAATCTTTTAAAAACACAAATCTGATCATGCCACTTTCTTGCTTAAGCACCTCCAATGGCCTCCCATTGATCTCAGGATAAAGTCTCAACTATTTAATATGACCCTCAAGTCCTTGTCTGGCCTCGCCACTGTTCAGCTGCCAAAGTCACTCTCCCTCTCTCCCCTTGCCTTTCAAGCACAGTGGTCTTTCCACTGCTGTTTCTTGGATATTGCATATATGGTTCCCTTTTTTCTCCTCTTTCCTGAGTAAAATCCAGCTCACTTGTTATCTCTCAGCTAAAATATCATTCAAGGACCCATACCCCAGCAGATATCAGAAACCTCTAATGCCTCGATTGTTTTCCTTCTTATCACATATAACAGGTTACAATTTTACTTTGAGGAGAATATTTGTCTCCATCCAGACCATACCCGGATGTACAGAACTCAGGAGAAATGTTTTAGTCTGTAAGTCCTCTGTCTATATAAGGAATTTGCTTAAAAATGTATTACAAAATTCTTGGGCATATTTGAGGTATGAAGATTTATCAGTGAAGACTAAGAATAATGGGTAGAAAAAAGGTACTTTTTCATTATCATCAAATCTCAGTACAAGTGGGGATTCTCTGTGGTGGTTACGCACCATCTTTTCCTGTTCTTAATTTTTGCCATGTGAATAAGGTAGCAACACTGTCATTACTCACAATGCAATGGCTGGTCAGAATCTGAAACAACATAGATCTCCTTGCCTTTGCAATTTCCTAATGCCATTCATTTAATGCTAGATATTATCATTACTTAATACTTTGTATGTATTGTACTCCCATGAATATTGGCTTTCAATGACCCCTTCAGGAGTCCTTACTGCGCTCTGTTAATGATTCCATAAACAGAAGTCTTACCTAGAGTGTGTACAAAGATGTAAATGATAATTTCTTTTCTGATAATGTTAAATTAGGAATCTTAGACCATAAAGGTATTACAACACATCTTCTAACCATGTCTTTTCTTAAAATCTTTAGGTTTAATTTAAGTCTGAAATGCGACGTTCTTTCAGTGTTGAGTATAGTCCTGCCTTTCATAAGAAAGTGACATGATCAGATTTGTGTTTTTAAAAGATTACTCTGTCTTCAGATTATAAAGCAGATTGTAAACAGGAAAGAGTGTGTTCAGGTGCCAACAACAGGAAGACTAGAAGAGGGGCCAGAGATGGAATGAGAAGAGTGATCCCATTCAAGCAAAGAATGGCTATCCTTTGTTCAGCATGGCTAAGACTGACCTGGGAGAGCATGACATCACCCATCACCACATCTGTGGGAGGTAAAAGAGGGCATTGATCAGAAGGGCTCTAAGGTTTTGTGGAGCGACAGTCTAAAAGACCTTTGGATGATACAGGTACAAATACCCTACAGCACACCCTCACACATGCCACTGAGCCTACATGGAGTGCTGGTACTAGGGGACTCAAGGAGAAAAGCATGTCTGTCACCACTCTCAGATGCTACAGACTAGAGGCAGCACTATGGTCAGAACATGGATATAGGAAATCTGACATGATATCCACGTGAGAGCCAACACATGATCTCAAGCCAGATGGTAGGCAGTGCACCAATGGTAGCCTGGAGCCCTGAACTCACTTTGTTCCTGATCAGAGTGAGCGTCACATGTGTTCAGCTTGTCTGGCTATTTTGGAAGCCTGATTTCATGTAATTGTGAAAAAAATAAGACATTGGCTTGAAGGGAGCAATTTTCTCTCCAGGTCAGCATCCAAGAAGCAAGGCCCAGCCCAGAGGCACTGGGATGACATCAGAGTCACGAATCTTGGATTTCTGTGGAGCCTCTGGACTCATACCTATGACTGAAATTTGGAAAGTACCTGAAAAGGAGACACAGAGAACAGGGACCACAGGGTCCTAGTCTGGGCCTGAGACTTGTCCCCAGGCAGTACTACTGGCTTCAGTTAAGCCCATGCACAGGAGGGAGACTTGGACAATTTTGAGGAAGACCCTTCAATGCCTAGGGCACTTCAAAGAGCAGAGACTGCATGAATCTAAGGGAGTTACTGTTCTCCACTATGAGCTCCAAGAGGGCAGGAATGGGTCTGTTTTCCTCATTATTTTCTCACTACCAAATACTTAATAAATACTTGAAACATGAATGTATTGGAACTTGACTATCATGCACTTAGAAAATTAGTTAACTACGACCCAAACTTTTAGGGGTTCCTATTCCTTAAATGTAAAGTACACTGATGGTCCACAACTTACAATGGTTCCACTTAAGGATTTTAGACTTTACAAGTGTGCGAGTGGGATACACATTCAGTAGAAACCATACTTTGCATTTTGAGTTTTGATCTTTTCCCGGGCTAGCAATATGTAGTACCACACTGTCACAGTATTGGGCAGCAGCGAGCTGTAGCTCCCAGTCAGCCATGAAACCCTGAGGGCTAGCAAATAATAACCTACAGAGGTGTGATTTTGCCAAACTGTAGGCTAAGGTAAGTGTTCTGAGTATGTTTAAGGAAGGCTAGGCTAAGCTATGATATTCCACAGGCTAGATGTATTAAATGCATTTTTGACCTACAATATTTTCAAGTAATTACTAATTATGATATTTTTCTTATAAGTCAAGGAGCATCTGTATACCATATTTTCTCATAAGATTTATTAAAGCATTAATGTGATAAATTATATTAAGTGCTTAGAAGAGTATCTATCACAGAGATGCACTGAATATGTATTTATTGAGGAAGTGAATTAATTACTTAATGGACCCATGAATGAAAAAAATCTTCTTTAGTTTTTCCACTTGTACAGCTTCAGTTTATTATTGAATTTCGTGGTTTCTGACACTATCATGACTTAAAAAGTTAATTTTAGAAATGGTAGATCCTACCACTGATTTATCTTATTTGGTCTGCTTGAGAATATATAGACTTTATCTCTTGCACTTCTTTCTTTTCTTTCTTTCTTTCTTTCTTTCTTTCTTTCTTTCTTTCTTTCTTTCTTTCTTTCTTTCTTTCTCTCTCTCTCTCTCTCTCTTTCTTTTCTTTCCTTCTTTCCTTCTTTCCTTCTTTCTTTCTTCTTTTTCTTTCTTCCCTATAGAATGGCACCTCTAAGGGTTCCAGGCACCAGTACATAACTTAGTGTCTATATACACAGTAGGTACTTAATAAACTTGTACAGAACTTGATTGATTTTACTTAAATAGTCAAACTAGTTGATTATATTGGTGGTACCCTGGCCTTGGAGCTTGCCAAGGTCTATGTAGGAGTTTTTAGGATTTTCTATCTGCCCTAAGTATGTAGAGGCCTTGAATTCTGACAAAAATCTGGGTTCTCACTAAAATACCTAAGCAGTTAATTTAGAGGGGTTAATTTCTTTGTAGTTGTTTCTATTCTTTCATTTACTTAAAAAAAAGCACTCTCTCGGGCTCAAAGATTAGAGAAAGCATAGTAAGTATTTTGAAACATGTAGATAAATGGCCTTTTTTCTTTCATTCTGAAGTTATATACATTGTATAACCAGCAGAAAAAAATGTTGGATATTTAATTCATTTGTAGGACTCTCTAATTCATATTAATAAAAAATATGCTGAGATTCTTATTCATGCCATAGCTTCCCTTGGAAAACCTTTGAGGGCTAAGATTATTCTTTTATACATACATAAAATCCTCAGTCTCTGGCATATTTTATCTTGTAATAACAACCACTATTTGAGGGAAAAAATATATAATTCCCTGGTAGCTAAAAGCTAGAAATATCTCTACAGAGGTTTGGCATATTCCAAAGGAGAATAAGAGCAAGCCCATATAGCCTTATTTGAACTTCAGCTTAAAATGATCAATATGTGTACTTTTAAATTTTCTTCTACTTTTTTTGGTATTTAAAATGTCATCCCTATGTAAAAGCACACCACTGAGATCTCAAAACTCCAGATACATGCTTCTCATCTGGCATATGACTGCATTAGGATGGCAGCTGTCAGTATGATCTGAAATAAATTCAGGAGTCTCATCATCTCCACTGTAGTCCCAGCTACCCATGAAGATGGTGTCAACTTCACTAACAAGTACAAAACTTCCTCCTTCCAGCTGAATGTCTTCTCCAGAGGAGGTCATGATTTTCTTTAATGTATCCCCATGATTCAACCTGAAAATTAACATCATGCTAATTGACATAGTATGGTGGTTATTAGAACATCTATTTTGTTTCCTTCTCTAAGGAAAAAGGCAAAATAAATAGATGTGTTGAAACATGAGGGATGCGTAGCTGGACAACAGCTGTAATTTCCTTGATTGCTGAAGACTAACAGTATAGCAATTCCTGACCTACTAATTTAAAACCACTATTTAAACAATAAAGTTTTTAAAAAAGAGAAATCTCCTAAAGCTTTCATTGCTTAGAAATCTTGAAATAGTGACAATGCCCTGTATTGGCTGTTTGATCCTGGGCAAGCAACTAACCTCATTATAATTCGATTTTTTCATCTGTGCAAATGGAGATAATAATACTACCTGTAGAGTTGTCCATGATGATTAAATGAGTTACTATAAGCAAAGCTCTTGGAGTTTTGTTGGGTAAATGGTCAGCACACTGAAACATCAAGATAATGGACACTGCAATGGTGCAAATTTGGAAAGAATGTGATTAGTAATTGGCTCCCATCCTCTGTAGCAGCCTTACCCCAGTCCTTTAGTTAATGTCATATATCATAACTTCACATGCTACAGGTTATTCATCTATTTATTTTGGATCTAATATAGCATTATGGTGGAGTCTCACTGTACTTGCTATATTTGAACTCTTTCTACTATTTCATTTCTCCTGTCACCAGGCTTACAGCTTTTGTTTCTATACTTGCCTTTGAGGACATCTGTTCTTACTTCTTATGTAGGCATCACCTGCCTGATTTGCCACCGAATTGTTACTCTTTGACTACTATACCAGCCAGACTATGCTTCCGACTGCTGCTTGTAATAGGTTTGCCCTGCTCCACTGAATATTTCTAATTCCTTTCTGATTTTGGCATCTAAGTGTCTACATTCCATACCTGGAATAAAACATGAGTCCTTAAGATTCACCATCTGCTGAAAAGAATTTTAGATCATCATGTTCACTGGAGTGATAAAATTAGTTTACTCTAGTTATTCAGCAATGTATGTCTTCAAAGTCTGTATGTCATTCAATGTCTAATCCAATAGTTAGCTGTCAATAAAACTCTTTGTTGCTATGTACAAGAAATTATAGGCATGGG
>RJWJ010006570.1:0-61838 GCA_004363605.1 Indri indri | reverse complement strand
TGTGAATGGTCCTCCCCTTCCTGACTGCAAACACACCCAACCTACTCTGCCAGCTTCAGCTCAGCTTCCTCCTCCTCCCGGAAGCCTTCCTCGATTTCCTATCCACCAAGGAGCTCCACTCCCTCTGAACATCCACGTTTTCACTCTCTGTGCCAGTCTCAGGATATTTAGGAAAAACAAAATCAGTGGTTCTCAATCCCAGCTGTGTACTAGAATCCACTAGAGAAACACTTAAATAGAATCTCGGCCTTTATGCCTTAGAAATCGAGTGGGCCACCCTCTTCTCCCACCCTGCTGAGCTGCCCGAGGGCAAGGCCCAGCCATGGGTAGTGCCCCCTTTAGCCCCAAGTCCAGGACTGCACAGTGCTTGAATGTTTGCAGAGCAACTGCACCCTCGCCCTGAAGTCTAAATGATTTCCTGGTGGCATATGGGAGCACAGTTTGCTTTTTTTTGTGAGGTGGGAGTCCTATGTGTCCTCCCCTGTTTTGGGCAACCCAAGAATACAACTTCCAAAGAAAATAATCTCCCCATTCCCCCTCTCCCCCTAATTTAACATCCGAAGGGAGAACAGGCTGTGTTGTTGGTTATCTCCTGCTTTCAATTAAGGAGGCTTCAGCCAGATTCCTTTCTGTGTCTCTAAGGCCCAAGTCTTACAAATGGCACACTTTCAATTATTTATCTAAACAAAGGTGAGCCAGAGGGCAGCACTAAACACTCGCCTGGTGAACTTGAGCCCAACCCTGAGCCCCTGGAATTCTTAAGCTTACATGACTTGGCTTTGTGGATCCGATTTCCTCAAAAAAAAAAAAGGGGGGGGGGGCGGCGGGTGCATATCAGATACAAAGCCATAAATTCCATTTCAGAAACGAAAGGCAGCTATAAGAATGCCGTGCTTGTTGGCTGGTGGCGATGCTGTTGCTAGGCTGCTTAAATCAAACAGTCCCCACTCCCTGGCGAGGAGACAGAGCCACTGAATCCCTTCCAGCTTTGTGCTGTCTCTCCCATCAAAGGACGCACGCATCTGGTATCACCAATGAATAACAGGTCCCCCCACAGCAGTCTGTGGACGTAGAGGAAAGGCTGTCTCTCAGATGCAAAGACGGGCTTCCTGGCTTGTCGGTCAAACGTTCTAGACTATATTTCTTCTTCGTGGGAATGGGTTTGTGCCTATTCCCTCAAAGGACCAGCCTGTGATGTGCATATGAGACAGCTCGCTGTGGTACGGGTACAGTTGGTGGCCATGGAGTGTGCAGTGAGAACTATCCATCAAGGAATCCAGTTTACTCGAACACACCAAGTGTCACCAGCAGTGAGAGAGTAATCTGGGGACAAACCAGCTGATGTCGGCATACCTGGTGTAACACCAGCAGCAGTAACAGCAGCTGTGATTTATTGAGTGCGTGTTACGTACCCAACCATCCTTCTCCCATCCAAGTACTAACCAGACCCGACCCTGCTTAGCTTCCGAGATCAGGCAAGATCGGGCGCGTTCAGGGTGGTACGGCCATACACCCAACATCCTTCTGAGTGCTCTGAACTGCAGTACTGCAGAGAGGCATCATCCTTACTTTATAGATCAGGAAATGGGCTGAGAGAGATTAAGTAACTTCAGGTCACACAACAGTGACAGGGTTGAGATTTGTACCCAGATCTGCCTGACTTTAAAGCCTGGGTTCCCAATCATGCTATTCTGCAACCTCTTTAGTCCCAGGACTGAGACTTAAAAATGTCTCTTTAATCCACCTCTCTTCTCCCTCCCTGCTTTAGAATAGCCACTGCACGTCTTCCAAAATGTAAAAAACAGATGCTCAAGTTTGATTCCTCTAAGGATGAGCTTTAAATTGTAGGCAATTTGGCAAGAGAAAGGGGAGACTTGGAGAATCAGCACTTTTCTAAGTTAAACAATTTTATGTCTTCTACAATAATTTATAAAGACATGTTAAAATGAGAACAAAAGTGTCACTCAGTATAAAAGATAAGTATAGCAGAAATGTAGGCTAAAGAGCTTCTGCAGTTCAAAACTATTTTTAGGGCTAATTTTCCTGGCAGCTGAGCACAAAAAGGGAGCTATAAGTTAGTTTCCACATAGGTTTGTACAGAAGGTAAGCTGTTTACTAGTAACAAAAGGATGATCACCACTCTAAATCCCAACCAGAAATAAAATGCACACTAAAATTAGAATCCAAGAGGGGTTGTTTACAAAGGGATTAAAGTACAAATAGGTGGGCAGAATGTAGGGGAGCCGTGAGGGCAGGTGTGGGGACTCGGGGTTGCCTGCGGTGGAGCTGTGTGGGTTGAATAATGCCCTCTCCCCGAAATTCACATCTACCCAGGAACCTCAGAACATGATCTTTCAGGGAGAGGATCTTGCAGATGTAATTAAGGTAAGGATTGAGAGGAGATCCCATGGGGTTCGGTGGGCCCTAAATCTAATGACATGTCTTTATGAGAAACGAAAAAGGACACAGAGACACAGAAGGCAGACATGTAAAGGTGGAGACAGAGCTGGAAAGTTGCATCTACACGCCAAGGAGCACCACACATGGCCACGACCACCAGAAGTCAGGAGAGAGACACGGGCAAGTTTCTCCCTCAGAGTCTCCAGGAGGCACCAACCCCGATGACATGGGGACCGCAGACTTCTGGTCTCCCAAACTGTAAGAGAAACACATTTTGCTGTTTTAAGTCACCCATTTTGTGGTCATTTGTTGTAGCAGTGCAACTAAGACACCACCCTGCTTCCTAAAGGGACGAAGGAGGGAGAGGTGACCAAGCCCAGCAGAAGAAAACACTGTGCCCAGCAAACCACCTTCAAGTGCGACAATGACCTTCAATCAAAGGAGAGAGCCGATTGCAGCAGCCCTGCAAGGAAACAGCCAGAGGAATGTGTGTCCCCATCTCTTTCGTTGTCCCTCCCTCCAGTCTCCACCTGGGGGGTCCCCCACTGGCTATACCCCAGAGGAAGCCAGGGGAGCCCCACCACCGTGGTGCACACAGACCAGGCTCCCAGGCAGAGAGCAGAAGGTGGGAGAGTGGAAAGTGCGTGTCTGGAAGAGCGGACAAGAGACACCCATCACCTCTGGGGCCATAAAGCTGGAAAGCATCAACCTAAATCTTGGTCTCCTATTAACATAAAGTGACTATTACTCGTCCCAGAAAGAAGAGATGTCGAAGACCTAGTCAGTCTCTTTCTCCTTTACCAGGTCCTCTTCCCCTCCACCCTCTTTAGCTGAGCTTTGGTGAACTGAAGCCCCTCGCTCCAGCCTCCACACTCAGCCTCCATCATGGCACATCCTGTCAGGGCCGATTCTCACGTCTGCACCAGCAGCCTGACCTCTCACACCAGCCCAATTTCTGTCTTCCAAAGACCCCAGGAAATCTTCACCAAGATACCTCATAAAACATCTAAAACTCAACCGTATCTTCTTTCCAAAACCAACACTCCCTTTGAAATTGCTCATCTCGTTTCTCCAATCCACCTAGGCTTAAACCCTCCAATTCATTCACTTCACCCAATCATCAAGACCTGTCAATTTTAATATGCTTCTTTCTTGCCATTTCTACAGCTGCCACTGCCCATGTCCAGGCAGGCTGCATCCGTCTACACCTGGATAATGGCAAATAAGCTCTAAGCTGGCAGTCACACTCCTGGTCCCCAGCTCCTCCAGCTCTGCCACGGCCAACGCGGTACCGCCTTCCTCCTGCGCCCAGGGTCAAATCCTCAAGGATCCCTCCCGCCTTGTGTTCTTCCTCGTGTGATCCATCACCCTCCCCCTGGCATCCGAGGATCTTTGTGTTCTGACTCTACTCTGCTTTTCCAGCTGTCCTATCCTCATGCTGTGCTTATGTCCATCCCATTATTGCACGATGAAAGCAGCTTCCCGAACTCTCGATACCAGGGGTCCTCCATGAATCCAACTGAAACCGAAGGCATTTGTCAAAACTCGACCTTCCAACAAGATATGCAGTCAACCCTTCCTGTGTGATTAGCAGTAAATACACACCTGATCATAAATCTTTACATCTTTCCCTACATTATTTTCAAGACTGATTTGCAAGCAATGTGTTATGGAATTGGAGTTTCTCTGGGGCAAGGAAAATACAGCACGGTGACTATGAGGTTAGGCTTTGTGGTCAGACAGACCTGTGTTAGAATTCCAGGTGATCCATACATTACCTGTGTGACCTTAGACAAGCTATTTACCTCTTCTCTGTGCTTCAGTTTTCTTGTCTGTTAAATGGCAAATTGAAACTTGTCTCAGTGTCATTGCAAAGGTGAGAAGACATCATTTATGTAAAATGCTTAGCATAGTGCACGTATAAAGTTGGGCTTTTCAGCACATGAAAATGAATGGAAAAGTCATGTAATTAACTCCAGGCCAGTGAGTGAGTGTGGTCCAGATATGAGCAGTTGGTTGCTGGGTTATGTCGTATGGTCCTCATTCTTATTCACCATGTCCTTAAAGTCAACGTTTTTGCTCAGCCATGCTGGGTCTGAGAAAAAGGAATAAGCTTCCAGACTATTTTTTCTAAACAACCAAACCCCAAATCAGTGTTCCTGTGGTTTGCAAACTGTCCTATGTCCTCAACAGATGCTCTGAGAAACTGGCCACGGTAGGTAGTGGCTATCACATCATTTCCACATTTATCTACACTGATAGTTGCCTCTGGGGCACTAGGCAACAGTCAATGTCAAAAGCTAACAAAAGTCCTCTGTAAAGATACAAATATGAATGAAAAATTATGTATATGAGTAACTGTAATGCATAGCAATCTATTCTGATCAAAAATTTTAAGAATACTATCTATAATTGTTATCATTGAACACAAAGCAAAACACTGGGAATTGTATATTTCCTCTTACAGTACATTCATAGATGCATGATAAATACTAAGAAAATGCTAACATTTTTGTTTTGAATGTGATTAATACGAGGCGACAAAAAAACTTGGTCCTTAACCAGCATTCCTCATAGACACACACCGAAACAATGAGATACTGGACGCATTTTGAATCTAGCACATTTCTTACGTCTGTAACGGCATACCACACAAAAGAAGAACCTCAGCGCCTGGTGGAAACAATCCACGTCCATACAAGAGGGAATTAGAAGACAATTATTTCCTGTGTGCTAATGACCTTGCTTAAACCCTGTTTCTTCCCCCTGAAAACTATTTTTAGATGGGAATGATTTATTAAATGTCATTATTAATGAGCTGGATGAGAAAACGAATAATTATTTAAGAGACCCAAGATGTTTTTTAAAGCAGTGGAACTGGGATGGCCTAGGGGGAAGCCTGGGCAGCAGAGTGACCGTGTGCTTTTCATTGTACAAGGATGCCAGCCTGGAAGAGGCGAGAAGCCAGCCAAAAAATCAGTGGTGGGATGGGTGGCCAGCTTTGCGTTCCATTAAGGGAAGAGGGGAGTGGCCTGCTGGGTGGACAGTTCAGGTGGCAGAGAAAGCCTGTGAACCTGGAGGTGACAAAGAAGACAGCCCCTGGTTACCCCACAGGTTGGCAAAGGCCACACTCAGAGAAAAAGGGGAAAGTCCTGGCAAGAGGTTGGACAGCCTCATCTCCTGCAGAGCTACATACCCCATGTTAGGGATGAGGAAACAGAGTCAGCGCTGGAATCCATGCCCGACTGGCTGCGAGCCTGTGCTCCTGCTATCAGGCCACACTGACTCCCAGGAAGCAAGGAGAGGGCAGGTCTCCTGCAAGGAGAGGGCAGGGCCACCATGGGCTGGCAACTGGGGGAACAGGGGACTTGCACAGCGACAGTAGTAACCATAACAAGAACGGTATCACCACCGTCTCGCTTGAGGCCACGACTTCATGATCCTTTTCAGTGACCTTTCCTGCACCGCACCACTTGCCTATCCCAGATTTATAAGATTAGTTTAATAAGCTCCTCAAAGGAGGGACCAATTCTGCATCTTTTACAACATTTCGCTTTAAAAGCCTCCTTGCCAACAGATTTATGTATCCCGTCTTAGAGATGAGGAGATGGGGACTCAGAGGTGCTGAGGTTCCATCTTTGACAGCATCAGTAGGCTGATGCTAGACAGCATGGTTCACAGTGACACTTAGTAAGTGCTGATTACTATGCCTGGATGCCTCAATCCACACGTGGCCCTCCCAGTGGGTCACTGGAGAGCAGCTGTCACTGTGCTTTGATCTGGCACTTTGTTTTTGGGCAGCTCAGCCTTCGACGCGGCCAACACCAGCAACCTCACAGGCCAGTCTGACTTGGAAGGCCACCCTGACATTTCCCGCTGGCTCAGACCCCGAGGTTGGAGCCCTGTGCGTGTGAGGGTAGCCGCTGGCCAGGGCTGTGTTTTCTATGGAATACAGACTTCCCTTGGGGAATTCAGGCATGTTTTCCTCTGTTTTTCTTCTTCTTCTTTTTCTTAAAAAAAAAAAAAAAAAAAAAAAAAAGCTATAACTCTAATCTAAGTGGCATCTACTAACTTTAAAGAACAAACACTTAATCTTTGCCCCAGAGCACCCCGGCCATGACACAGAATGCCTTTTGGTTTCAATCACTGAAACATGAAGGAAAACTCACCAGTTTTAGCAGACATGTTTTCAGTCGTTTTGGCCACAGTTTCTTTGGTTTTTCTGTGGTCATCGATAAGTCTCTATAATTTCAATTTCTAACTCTCTTGATCCTAGCTCAATTGATGCCTGGAATTACAATAACCCGGGGGCCAGGTTTAGACACACATGGTTCTGCTTTTATGTCTGCAAAGCCAAGAAGCAGGAAGCTCTGATATTTATTTTCCTTTTTAAATTTATGCATGTTTAGCTATCTCCAAAGATGATTTCAGGTCATGCAAAGTAATTCATAAAGTACAAAAGAAGCGTAGGAAGAAAAAGCAGAACTAGATAGAGACCCAGCGCAGAAAATATACATTTGTCACACCCTACACACTATCTGTGACGAGCCCACACAGTTTAAAGTTTTCTAGCTGGCATCGAAGCATGACATTAACAGCTATGTTTTATTTGAAGACCGGCTTATTCAGGAATAAATATAACCTGGTCTTAAAAGTAGCATCTACTTAACAGATGACTACTGTGTGCCAGGTATATGTTAAACACTTTCTCTACATACACGAGGGGGCTTAAGCTGCGATTTCCCCAGAAATGCTATCATTTCCAAATTTGGGCAATTAAGATTCTCCTCTGCCCGTGTCTTCTCAGAGCTACCATGTTCCAAGTTTCTGAGATGAGACACTCAATGGTGTTCTGATTTTACCATCGAGCAGTAGCTTATCAGGATGGTGAACACAAGTCCTTTTGAGAGAGAGCCTACCGTGGACACCATTTGCGATTAGAAGACCAAGGTAATCTTGAATTTTGAAAATTAAATCATAAGAAAAATGATTCTTTGGGAATAAACACTACCTTAAAAATCGTGCTGGCTCTATGTTGCTCTCCTCTAACTCTTATAAAATTATCTTCGGAGGGCGGCAGTAGAGGCGAGAGGCTGAGGTGTCAGGCCGTCGAGGTTCAAATCCTACCTCTGCAACTTCCCAGGTATGAATTAGACAAGTTGCTCTGCCCCAGCCTCAGTTTTCTCATCTGCACAATAGGGATAAGAGCATGCACTTCACAGGTTGGAGGGGAGAATAAAAGGGATAAGGCAAGGAAAGCTTAAGAATGGTGCCTGCCCTATCTTCCCACTTGGTAAATGTTTGTGCTTTCTCTTCCGATTAACTTCGCAGAACACAACTGCCCTTATTCATAGAAGCCACGTTGCCAAGGAAAGGGGACAATGACACTGATTTTTCTTCTTCAGAAAAACTTCCACTTTTTCTCTTGCTAGGAATGCAAATATCTGCAACTCTTCATGAAGGCTGAGGGATAAGAAAGAGCCAGTGAGAATGAGAAGGGCCAGCAAACATGTCAAGTGGCCGATAGTAGCTGCCAGTGTTTGTTGTTGCAACCGTGCCCCGGGGATGGATGCGAGTCATTAACATTCCTCTGATGGGGGTAGAATGATCTGCGCTGAAAGGGAGAGTTGGGGGTCACCGCGGTTTATCTTTGTTTACCTCCTGTTACGACTCATGCTCAGGGTCTGTTTTTCTTCTCGGATGATCTGGCTCATTACCATAGACCTTCCTGGCTTGCTAACCAAATTTCTATGTAATCAGTTTTCATGTTGTGACCTGTTTCCTGAGACTGCAGATGCTTTGGAAGCCAGTCAGTCCCCAGCCCTCCTGGGCAGGGATATGGTGGAATGCGGCAGGAGCGTAGGATAACTTACAAGGTGGCCAGGATATCACAGGAAATGGCGAGAATGCGTTGGTGAGTGTCTACAATGGCCATCCACACCGGTATGTGCCAGGGTAGAGTCTTTGTCCAAAATCAACTTTCATTTGGGTCTTCCTTAGAAAGCAGTATGTGACTTTCTTTCCCAATAGTGTCTCAGGTTCAGATCACCTTGCAATAAACCAAATCCTAATTAAGCTTCTTAGTGCCAGCCGGATTGCTTGAATGCTACTTTTCTCCCTGGCATTCTCCCTCGTGTCTGTAAGTTTAAACTAAACAAGACAGAAGCAAACTGAGAACACACTTTTTTCCTCAAAGCAGGTGGGACAGGTCAGTGCAGATGGGCTTGTCACTACACAAGTCCTTTAACTTCTATGCTTCTATTCCCTCATTTTTGCAAAAACGGGAGCAGGCAAGATTGCTGAAGTCCTTTTGAACAGAGAAAGCTGAAAGAACGGGGTGTAAAATTGGCTTTTATTACTGTGAGCTGATTTACTCATTAACCAACCAATGAACAATATTGCTGCTATTTGTATGAAATCCTGGGCGTTTTGCATTCTTGGAATATTCAAGTTAGCTACCCTGGGATTAAAATTTCCTTTAATTGAGGGAGAAGGACTTTTCACCTGTTTTTATGTGTGTTCACAAAAGTAAGCCTCAGCGATGGCTATTTTGGCTGTTTTAGGTAAAAAAGTCACTTATTAACATAAAAGATGGCACTACGTATATCCTACATACACCCCAAAGGAAAGCTCACTGAGTCCCCTATAATGCACACCACCATCTTGTTTTTGATGTGTCAAGCATCATTGGGCCCTAAAATCCTCTGGGTCATATAGAAGTCCCAGTTTAAGATTGGGAGTGTCCGTGAATTGGTTTGGTGAAGCCACCTATCAGTTCTATTCCTTTCTTCCCACATTTATAAGCTCCACTTAAAACCAGATGTGCCAAGAGTCAGGATGCAAAGCAGCGAGTCCTCAGAGCACCCAGGTTTCCCACTGGCCATTAGCAGTTAGGCTGGCAGGGGGTTAGAGCCACAGCCTCTGAAAGTCACATTCCTTGGGTTTGGAAGACGTCACAAACATTTATCCTGACCATTTGACAGATGTGGTCATGGGGATTGGAGAGTCCCGAAGAGTAAAAGAGCGCTGTCACAGGATCAGCATGTCCAAGACTGCCGGGCACAGGCGTGTGCCACCGCCTACGTCACTGTCCGTGGTTCTGAACCCAGCAGGGCATTTCTCTGGGAAGTTGGGGGTGGAGGGAACTTGCACCCGATACTAGGCCTTTGATCAGTGTCGTGAGACAGAAGGAGACAGTATACTGTGTGTTACTGTGTGTTGGGCATAAAACAGTGTCTGTCATTATTTTGTTAGCTTCCACCCCATGGCAGGCACAGTATTCGGTCAGCAATTGCACGCATTTTGATGAAAGGTCATGATTGAGAAAGCAAGCCGTTCATAATGTAACTACAAACAGAATTTTAAATCACTTGTTTGCTAACGGGCTTCTGTCTGGACATCATATTCACTTTTGTGTTCAGCTATAATCCATGTAGATTGAGGACCGATGTTAAACCTGGCTATTTGCTAATCAGTGGGCAGGAGGAGGTGGTAACTCCTCTTCAAGTAGCACAGGACATAGCACCTGTGGCACATGGATGAAGTGGCCATTAAGTCACATGGAGACACTGTGCTAGTAGACGCTACTGGGGACTCCCCCAAATCCCCTCTGCCCTCACACTTTCAACACCCGTGGGGCCAACTTCCACCAGCCAGCGTCCGCATCACTTGCCTGAGCGCCTGCTGGTGGCCAACCCAAAGCAAGAAAGAGCAAAGTGCCCAGGAATTCGCACGTCTTTAGGAGCAGCCTCAACCCATGACTGAGGCTCCCTAGTCCCTATTCCCAGCTGGATTAAGCTCCGGTAAGCCACAGAATATGTTAAAAGCAAGTTACGATTTAACTTGCTTTGTGGGGGTGACGGCAGAGCCTGTCCTCAGGGTTATTAACAGTCCAGTATGGGAGAATGATTTTAAGTCTTACATACACGTAAAACTGCCAAGTGCAGAAGGAATAATACCTAGAGCAGATGAGTGTGGAGAAACAAGCCATCTGATGTCATGCTGGTTGAAATGTAAACTGGTATAATTTTCTGGAGCGCAACTTAAGAGAAAAGTCTTAATGTGGTTCTCCCTGAGACCCACGGAATTCCAACATGTAAGAATTTATCCTAATAAAATGATGAATGTACACAAATTAAAGGATGTTATTTGTACTGTCATGAAAAAGAGAAAATTGGAAAACAAAATGTCTTAGGCATTGTTAAAAGAAGTGATATAATCCACATAAGGAAGTGCTATCGTGATTTCTAAAACACATGCATTAGTTATGAGATATATAATGAATTAGGAAGAGGTTAATGATATATTAAGTGAAAAAAGCAGACTATAAACAAATTATTGTATGTTTTTAATGTCCATAAAATCTCTCAATCTAAATGTTAATTGATGTTTTCTTTGTATAGTAAAATTATGATGATTTTTTTAAATTTTAGATTAACAATGTTTTCTAAATTCTCTACAGTAGTACACAATGCTCTTATTTGAGAAAGAACAATTATTTAAAACTGAGGCTTTTTAGTTCAGTGAAGAGCAGGGATGAACCAGAGTTGAAATTCCACGAGGAGACTGATTCCCACAGACATTCAGATCTGTCTCAACACACAAGAGACCAAGGTGAAGCTGCTTGTGTTAGCCCAAGTGACAGAACAACAAGAATACAGAGAAACTTACTTCTTATCAATAGAAGGGTGAAAATTGGATCTTTAATGCCTACAGTGCTGTCACAGAACTTAAACTTCAGAAAGTCAGGAAACTAGACCTCCAGGGTCCCTTTTCCCAGAAGTCACAGAGTAGATGCAGTTGCACCCAGAAGGGATGGCCTCAGCCGTGTTTCAAACGCTCACCCTTCTCTAAACACTTCTCGGGGAAGGTCCACCTTACGCTGCAGGGGCCCACGACAAAGGCAAGAAAGAGAAGAACTCTGGATAGTGCGATACAGCACAGGACCATAGTGAATTTTACAGAATCTGATCAGATATTTTCTTACCTGGTGTGTATCAGTTAGCATTCATTTAGTTGAAAGTAAAAGAAAATCTGACTACACTGGCTTAAGCTGCAAGGGAATGTATAGGCTCACACAACTGGGAAGGTCTAGTTTAAGAGGCCACTTGGTCCAAGGCACAAGAGACACCCTCAGGATCCATCTCTCAGCACAACTGCACCCGGGCCTGCTCCGTTCTTGGGTTTGCACAGGGCTCGGCCACTTCAGGCTCACATCCTCACAACACCGCATCCAGAGGTCTTGTGTTTCTTACATCACTGCTGTATGTCCTGAAATTTATTCTCTCCCGGTGGCCCAAGCTGGGCCACATACCCAGCTCTGCACCTATCACTGCATCTTAGGGGATGATGCTCCAACTGGCTCACACCTCAGCCACAAACTCTGACACGCTGGTACCAGGATGGGAGGTCCATTCAACCAGAGGTTCTAAAAGTGGGAAGGAATAATTTCTCCAAAACAAAAGTAGAGTGATGTTACTGGGATAAGAGAAAAGATGCTGCTCAGTAAAAAAAACTATTGCTCGTTAAAATAGATATGCTTTAGGGAAAAAAATATATTTGATTAAATATACTCTTTTTGGTCCCAAATTAAGTTAACAGGCATTAGGTCAACACAGAAATATCCCCTTCCCCCGCTTAGAACTTCTATTTTAACTTATGGTTTATATATTGGGGTGTGTTGGTGAGGATGGGTATATTTGTATGCACATGCACCCCATACGTGATGCAGAGACTTGTATTTTTAAAAGTTATTTAAGATGTTTAAGAACTTTCTTACCATTTTATGATTGTACAATGTCCATAAATTCAAAAATGTAAAATCTTAGAAATTATAAGATATGAAAAATATTTACCCATAATTCCACAACCCAATATTAAACTTTTGGTAGTTATCCTTTCACTTTTTAATATACATTTGCTTTTGTAAAAATAGTAGAGAGCATACTGTTTACCACTGAGTATGCTGCTTTTCACTAAATTTCATTGCATATGCATTTCATCTTAAAATTGTTAATTTCTGATGGCTGCAAAAAAATCATTTTCTATCTTTAGACCAAATTTCACTACTATGTCCTATGCTACATTTAATAGCATTTCATAATCTATAGCCTCATCTTCCCCCCCCCCAGGGTATTGTGAGGGTACAAACATTATGGTTACACTTTGTGTTTGCCTCACCCAAGTGCGGGTTAAAGGCATGCCCTTCCCCCCTGCAGAGCTCCCCGTGTCCTTTAGTTGTGAATTTACCCCCCACCCTCAATCCCCCTAATCCCTGGAGAGTATTTCTGCCATATGATCACCCTAGTGTTGATCAGTTAGTGCCAATTTGATGGCGAGTACAAGTGGAGCCCGTTCTTCTGCTCTTGTGGTGCCTCACTTTGGATAATGGGCTTGAGTTTAATCCAGGAAAGTATAAGAGGTTCTAGATCACTGTCGTTTCTTATGATTAATATTCCATTGTAAACATACACTAAATTTTATTAATCCACTCATGGATTGAGGGGCACTTGGGTTGTTTACCACATCCTTGCAATAGTGAATTGTGCTGCCGTAAACATTCAGGTGCAGACGTCTTTATCATAGAATGTTTTGTGCTCTTTTGGGTGGTATAGCCTCATCTTTAAGATTTCCTTAGATTCAGGTTTCTCCCTCCCTTCCTCCCTCAAAAAGAAAAAGAAAGATTTCTTTAAATTCAATTACTTGATTCAGGTTTTTGGATATTTTTAAGCCTTTCATACCATGGCAGAAAGTTTAAGTAACTAGAAAAACAGCTGATTCTCCACATTACAGTTTAAAGTAGCAGCACCTGAACTTGATCAACTTTTACCTAAAATTAATAGTACTGAATATAACCAGGAGAAATGGCTTTGTCAGGAAAGATTTTTATTTTTCCAAAGACATGTTTCCACATCATGTAGGACTCACACCATTAGCAAAATTTCTTAATATATGTCAAATATAAACTTTGGCCCATCAACAGAGATGAGTTTTTAAGCTGAATTCAGCAGAGTCTATGTTTACCTGCTTGGTTTGAGAACTAATCAAGAGCCATTTTAAAGTAAAAGACTTTCACTAAGTGACTTCTTGCAACTTGAGCTTTTCAAATGAATGTCAAGGTAGCCACAGAGGTAAAGGTGTTGCAATTTTACATACAAACACACCCACATCAGCTGACAAAACCCACGGAAGGAAACAAAATTGACTGTAAGATTCAGAATACTGTCTGATTTCATGTTTCTTAACAGGGTATCATCCATCAGAAGCGTGTATATCCAATTTTCATGATGACTGAGTCTAGGTGAATTTGGCTAACTGCCAAAATGAGCATCATCCTCTTCTTCGAAACATGTTTCAAAACTTTAAAATCCTGACATACTAAATACAAATATAAATTACTCCAATTTGGTACAATGCCTCTTAACTGCAGCAGCGTACATACTGGGTGTTTCACTGAAATAGTGATTTTTTTTTAAAAGTTAGAGTTTTGTTGGTTTTCATCGGTCACAAAAGGACCGTAAAGCTATTTTTTTGGAACGATATTCTCTGAATGCTGAACTTCTCCAGTTACTCAATCCAGCTGTCCTCAAACCCTCAGCCAGAAGTGCAGATTTTATAGTCCTAAGTAGAATCACTAACCCTCGCTGCCAGTAATCTCCTGTGTTACATTTAAATTCAAATGTTGCTTCGTAACAGTCACGATGACTATTTTAAGCAAGTAAGTATTTTTACAAAGTTGGAAACCAAGAGCTAAAATTTAAAAAGCATTACGCATATAAAAATCCCCCAACTTTGACCCTGAGCTGTACCAGAACTGAGATTTTGGATTTATTTCATGATTTTGACACAACTGTGTTTCCAATACAGATTTCCCTGGTTCTTGGTCATGTGACAATGAAGAAATGTATTCATGAGTTATATGGACTTCAGATGAGTCTGGGTGGAACACACCCTTTGTGATTTTTTTAATTCTTTTTTTCAGGAAGCACTTCCCAAAACACTGGGGTGTCAGCAGGGAATTCCAAGAGGGCTTTGGGAAAACACATGGCTTTCGGAATCAGCAGTGGATCCAAGGCCTCTTTGATGGAATCGGTTCCTACTTCCCACCCACACATCTCTGGCCACTCCTGCCAGCCAAGGATTTTCTGTCTTTGTTTACCTCGTTCTAAGCTCAGGTGAAAAACCAGATGACTTAAAAAGGAATCAGATATTGCCATTGGCCTTTTCTCACAAACCACACCGAGACATCGTGCCACTTGATCTGTTTTCGTTTTGTTTTTTGTTTGCTTTTTTAACGTGGAGAAAATGTTACAGAAAATCTGTAGGCTTTGAAGAAAGAAAGTTGTGAGAAAATCTACTTTCGGGAGAGTAAATTCTGTTGTAGTGAACATTTGGAGAAAAAAACTGAAATGTTTTCCTCTGAATAACAGACTACTATACCATGATTATATACATTTAGAAAATGTAAAGCATGAATAAATCAGACATTCCATAATCCTACTTCTCATAAGTGCTGTTTATATTTCATTGCATCATGCATATATACACATTTCTTTATACTATTTCTGGCTTTGAGATTTTGTTACTAAATATTTTGTGAGCACATGACATTTATTGCCTGCATTATATTCTATCCGTGGAATGAACTATGGTTTAACTTTTCTCCTTTTATTGAGTATTTGTATGGTTTTGAGTTCTGTGCTAATACACATACTCCTTTCCTAGACATTGTTTATATGAACCTTGGTTATTTCCTTATTATATATTCCCAGATAGGACTTAAAGGCTCTTGATTACCAAATTACTCTCCAGAAAGTTCTATCAATGACTACTCTGGTCAGCATGATGTAAGAGTGTCCATCCTCCCTCACCTTCATCAGCATTGAGTACTGACTTTTAAAAACTGCCAGTGGAAGAGGCATGTATTGAGATTCATTCTGGTGCAGGAAAAGTGGTGGGGGAAACATACGTTCCCAGCTTAGACACACTGCTTGGGCAGAGCCCCGTGGGGGACAGATGACTTCGGTAGAGAGGCCGTGTGTGTACTGATAAGGACATAGTCGTTGAAGTCAGACATTCTGGGTCAAAACCTGGGTCTGTTACTTACTGGCTGTGTGGTCTTAGACAAGTTACTTTATATTTCCATACTCGATTTCTTCAACTGTATAATGGGAATTCCAAGAGTACCTATCATAAGCTCTGAAGTTTGAACTGGATAATGCAAGTAAGGTACTTAACACGGCGGCTCACAGCACATACCCAATAAATAGCAGCTATCATTCTACTACTATGGTTGTTACAAAAATATAAGCTCTAACAATCATTTCATAACTAATTAGCGCTTGATTGTCAAGGTGATTTCATGTATGTTTATTTCACTTTATTTTGAAGACAATCACAAATAGGAGGTCAGCATTGGATAGTGTTAGACCCTTCTTAGAGATGAAACTGAAGCTAAAATAAGCATCTATGCCACATAAAGGGCAGGGCCAGGATAAAGCTTAGGATCCTGGGTCTCTTCCCCTGGGCTTTCTGCATTGCACAATGTCGCATATTTGCACAGGACAGCCTTCTGCACTGGTGATGAGATGTTGTGGTAAACCCCAAAATACGTGCATTTCTAGATGCATACGATTTAAAGAAACCTTTCTGAAAGAATTCCACCATATTACTCAAACTATCCTCGTATTATATATGTCTTATATACCATGTCCTCTTTGATTACTCATGCAAGGTATAGCATGATAAATTGGGGAAATTTAATTGCAATTGAGTGTAATTGACACACAATTTTCTAATAAACTGAAACGAAGAGAGAAAGAAAAAAAGAAACCTTTCTGTGACTAACTGAAGTTCTTTACCCATGAGTAAGGGAATAACAGTCTTCTTGACCACAACAAGCCCTCGGGACTACAAACTTTACCAAAAAAAAAAAACAAAAACAAAAACAAAAAAAACAAAACTATTCAAAGGCTGTTTTTACATTTACTTTGCACTTTGTTTTGTGAAATTTGAAAAATAAAAACATTTTTTGTAGTAAACATTTGCCAACTTCCTTAAATAACCGTAAAAGAAATGTATGTAAGTAACCTCTTAAAATTGTGGGTTTTCTAAATTGGTAGCATTTAAATTTCTGAAGTTTTTAAAGCTTAAAATCACATGGAAGCTCTGGGAAGAACTGTGCCCTGGAGGCTAATTTATACTGTCTTGAGCATAAAGAGGCTCAGCCTGTGGGTCTCAAACATTAGGATGCATCAGGGCCACCTAGGGGGCTCATTAAAACCAAGTGCTGGGCTGCAATCCTAGAGTTTGAGTCAGTGGGTATAGAGTAAGGGACAAAAATTTGCATTTCTCAGAAGTTTCCAGGTGATGCTGATGCTGTCCTACTTTGAGAATCACAGCCACCCTTTCTCTTCTTGGATTCCATGTGTTTATGACCTGACAAATTGAGATGACTGGGCCTAACTGAGGTCCACCAGCAGGGAAGAGGAAGCAGGAGCCCAAAGAAGAAAGCTCCGTGGAGAGAGGGAGTCTGGACTCAAGGTGGGTGGTGGCAGCAGCCTGGACTTTCTGTTAATTATGGCTTATGGATTCTTAATTAACTGGAAAAATGAGAAAAGATGGTGATTTATACCCCTGACTTGTGAAGTAGGCTACGCCATTTGCAATTCTTTTAATGTTGGCATCGCCTCCAAATTGCTGTGTAATTTTGGGTTGGCCACATCACTGCTTTACCGGCACTTTTACACCCTTCTCTCACCTTGAACCTCACTGTGAAGTTTACTTGCCATTCATTCACTTTCAATTCCATGGAATCTATAGGACACGCCGCTGGATCTCAGAAATGATACACTGTTCCGCTACTGCAAATTGATACAGTGATCTGCTCCATTTTATATGACCTCAACTATTTTGAGAAAGGCAAAGACATTCAAATATGACCATATAAAGGTGTTAAAAAAAATTGACATAGCATCTGGAATTCTCTGGAAAATGGGGCACAAGCTACGACTTATGGCATAAAAAAGAAGAACAAAGAATGACAACAGTGATAAATACATACACTAAAAAAAGAAAAGTGAGTTTCCTTAACCACTTTCCCATTGTTCTAAAACAGTTCTCAAAATACCTTATCAATCTAGTACTAGATATTATTGTTGTTACTTAAGAAAACAGATTTCCAAAGTATTTTGACATTATCTTAGTACTGGATCTATTTTTAAAATTATCTATGATATTTATTTTCTTAGACACAGTATTTTAATAGGATGCCTTATGAAAACGAGAAAATGCTTCCATTCTAATCAGCTAAGTCACAGTTCAGAATTGAGGGGTTCAAAACTGTTAAAGTAAAATACTAAAAACCCAGTTGGAGTACCCTCTGCAGAGGGCTGTCTTCTAAAACACAAATGAGTACGCAGTGTTCTTCCAACATAACAAGGGATCACAGGGTGAGCTGAATGATCTGATATCCCTCAAATCAACTTGTTGGCCATGAAATTACTGAACAAAATGAACTCTCAACATTAAGAAGAAATGACCCAGATACCGGAAGTACTGCCCCATCAGTGCCCTGAACAGTGTGAAAGACGAGAAGAAACACATTCAAAATAAAAACAAAACCATGTTTACTTTCAACCACATGTGATCTTTTCCCCTTTCCTCTCTCTCCAACAATCTCATAGGCTGTCAAATCAGGGTTCTTATTAGAATAAAAGACCAACTCAAGAGACAAGAGCAAAAACAAAAAATTTTGTCCTCAGGAACAAAAAAAGTTATTAAAGATCTACTACGTTAAGGAACTTTCCGTAAGACAAGAAGGTGGTGCCTTCAAAAGGCAACTCATTGAAGGAGCCAAGACACACAGCATAAAATAAAAAGGGAGCCATTCAAGTTAGTATATTGCCAGTACAGATGCATAGAGGAGAGCCTAAAATGTTGCAGACTTTCTGATAAGAGGGAGATAACAGGGGCAGTAGCCAAGGAAGATTTGTTGGAAGACATGGGATTAGAACTGGGTCTTGAATAATCAGTCCATTAGCCATATGGATGACATTTCAGGAACAGAAAGTGGGTGAGCCAATGAATAAGTTCAGGACTATACAAAGTATGCCTAGGGCTTGGCTAGGGAAGAAGGTTCATGCACAAGAGTGGTGGAAGATAAGACTAGACAGATGGGGGATGGGGTGCCCATGGTAGAACCACCTTTAGTATAACACTTAGGAAAGTCTGATACAGTATGTGTATAGTAGTGTTAGTACTGGTAGTTAATACTCATTTTTCTTTTTTTTTCCTTTTCTTTTAAAAATAACACTTCCATTATCACTCATTCTTTACCTTAGATCCACAGAACTTGTTCATCTTATAACTGAAAGATTGGACATGTGGATCATTTCCCCATTTTTCCCATGCTGCAGCCTCTGACAGTCACTCTTCTATATGTTTTTGATTTTCTTAAATCCCACATAAGTGAAATCATACAGTATTTGCCTCATATTTCACTTAGCATAATGTCCTCTAGGTTCACCCATGTTGTCACAAATGGCAGGATTTCCTTTTTCATAGCTGATTAGAATTCCATTGTGTACATACAGACCACATTCTTTACCCACTCACGTGTCAACAGAAGCTTAGCTTCTGTATCTTGACTATGGTGAACAATGCTGTACCGAACACAGGAGTGCAGATATGAGATACTGATTTAATTACTTCTGGATATACACCCGGAAGTAGGATTGCTAGATAATATAGTACTTCTATTTTTAACTTTTTGAAGAGCCTCTACACTGTTTTTCATAATGGGCTACACCAATTTACAGTGCCACCAACAGTATCCAAGAGTCCCCCTTTTTCCAAATCCTTGTGAACTCTTATCTCCTGCCTTCTTGATAATAGCCATGCTAACAGCTGTGGGATGATATCTCATTGTGGTTTCGATTTGCATTTCTATGATTGCATTCATTTTCGACACTAAAATTCTGTTTTGTCCTAAATAGGTCCCCAGAAATTAATAAGTTAAATAAAGTGGCATACAAGCCTAACGAGAATCTGAAGAACAATGCAGTGTAATGAAAAGAACACTGGAGTTCAAGTTAGGACATGCAAGTTTCAGCCCCAACTGTGTCATTGGTTAGCCTCCTGACTTGGGACAACTCACTCTGGCTCTCTGCTGATTTCTTCATTAAGGAAATGTAGAGTCAGACGTATGACCACAAGGTCCTTACCCTACAGCCGTAACATGCAGGATTTCACGAAATAGTAATACTTACCTCATAGGGTTGTTGTGAGGACAAAATGACTTAAAGCACGTCAGATGCTTATCACAATATCTGAAACATTAGTAAGCACTCAAAAATGCCAGCTGCTTTTGGTGTAGTATTTTAGCACTTGGTTGCTTCACACAATTATTTGTGACTCAAGTTAACACAGAATCCAGTAGACTATCTGTCCATTTGGGGATCTGAGTCATAAACTCTAATGGTTAGGAGTCCCCCTAGAAAAAGTTCATGATAATACATGTCTCACTTTAAAACTAGAGGGTATTTATTTGAGGATATTCTGCTTTACACATTCCAAGGTTTCCTTGTTACCCCTAACACCTGAGAAAAGTCCATGCATGTGAAGTACTTCAAAGCCTGCCTGGAGCGCAGCAAGAACTGCCGGAGTACATGCTGCTATCCCTGTCTGCTCACTGCTCAGACGGCCCCACAGTTCATCGTGGACGTGCTGCCTGTCTGCAATAGAGACACGACATTTGATGAATCTGTGTTCTAACTGACATGCAAACCACAAACAAAACACTCAGTGATGTGGGAAGAAACTGAAGACAGTAGGAAGGGCCTGGGACGTTTTTCCTCTGAAGAGCTACACAGTCCTCACTCAGCCTCCAGAAACACGATCCTTCTGAGAGTATTTTTAAAATATCATGAAAACAAAAACACATACGCTGGGGCAAACCCATAGGTCACTCGTTCACTCAACTCTAGGGGATGCATTTATTCCACCAGTAGGTGCACTGTGCCACGTGGTGAAATATTGAGAGTAAGCGAGTTCTGTACATGAATGATGGGGTGGGGGAGGGGCGATCACTGCGCAGCCCAGCCCAGCCTCGTAAAGGGACCCAGTGAAATGTCATCGCTTCTCACCTTGGCCCCCAAAATGAGCATGTGCCACAACAGGTGAGCTCTAAAAATCTATTTCCTTATAATTTCCATGTCTACTGGACACCAAATATACTCATGATCATCTACGTATCTCTTCATTTAATGTTCTTACGTTATCTTTTCATGCGGAGGGTGTCTAGAAGGCAGGACCTGGGTCAACAAACAAAGTTAGCCACACGTTAATTTCATTCCTTCCCAGGATGGCACCAGGCAGCGTGGACCTGTCCCAACAGCCTGCTTCACCCACCAAGCTGCTGGCCAGGAAAGCCGGTGGTGGTATGCTTTCGAGACCAGTTTGGGACAGGAAGAGGTAGGAATTAGCATTCACTGAGCATCAGTAACTTGCCTCACATTTTCTCATATGTTGTCTCATGTCATCCTCAAAATCCTGTGACATGTTACCCACTCCACAGACTGAAGAACCATCCTCCCAGATGTTACGGTTAATTTAACTTGGATTCACTACAACATAGCCAGGAGTGGGAGGGAGGGAGTTTGTACATCTGTCTGATTTCAAAGTTTAATGTTCCTTCCACCCTGTGAAGCCACTTTAGAACTATTACATAAAATTATCTAGGCCTTGTCCATTTTCGCCAAATCCTATCAGTGGTTCACTAGACTGCTGCATCTGGCCCGTAACTGCAAGCTCCAGCCTGGCAGGTCACCAGGGCCACAGGCTTTAGAACACTTCAGGGAAGGTGGAGGGTGAGGAACCAAAACGAGAAGGTCAACATGAAAGGAAGTATTGCATTGGGTTATTTCCTTTTCATAACATTTGGAAACCTTGATCCTAAGTTTTTTCCCCCTCCCCAAGCTATTCTTGGCTTTCATTCCATTATATTTAATGTATGCTCAAACAAAATCTTTAAAGACAAAACAAAGATTACAACTAGAAATCACATTTATTCTGAGCACAGAGAGTTCAAAACTGAGTGCTAGAATTCTGTTAGACTAAAATGAAATGCTAGTGATACTAGGAGATGCAAACAATTTCCCATCACTTCGGATTATGAGTCTGTATCTTTTGAAATAAAAAATGGAAACTGAAACATAAACCAAGGTAAACTTTGTTAGAAAACTTAATAGCTTAACTATATTCTCCCATACAAGACCAGTTATGAAAAGATTATAAAGAGAACACTATATCCTCGTATTTTTAGTCAATACTTTTTAAATTTTAGATGCACACATGCACATACATGAATATACTAACTTTAACTGAGTATGCATAACTCTCGTAAAGAAATGTTAGCAATATGGAAAGAAAATAATCTAAGTAGTTGGTTTTAACTTTATTCATACTTAAAGCATTTTATAGTGAAACATAAAATACAGACAGAAACCAGCATAAAGTCATATATTCATTGTATTATGTTTATCAAGAAAAGCTCTGTGGGCTGGAGTGGTGGCTCACACCTGTAAACCCAGCACTTTGGGGGTCCAAGGCAGGAGGATCACTTGAGGCCAGGAGTTTGAGACCAGCCTGGGCAACACAGTGACACTTCATCTCTACAAAAAACCAGAAAAAATTAGCCAGGTGCAGTGGCATACACCTGTAGCCCCAGCTATGCAAGAGGCTGAGGCAGAAGGAGTGCTTGAGCCCAAGAGTTTGAGGTTGCTGTGAGCTAGGATGATGCCACTGCACTCTAGCCTGGGCAACAAAGCAAGACCCTGTCTCCAAAAAAAAAAAAAAAAACTATATAAATATCAAAGGTTAAAAATACAGACCTTTATCAGCATCCTAAAACTCTCCCCATACCATGTGTCCATTCACAATTGTTATTTTAAAACATTAGATTACTTTGATTGTAATGTCCAAGTTATTCAGGTGTTCCAATACATATATATATGAATGTTATATGTATGTTTATATATCCAAATACATACATATTGGCAAAATCACATTTATCCATTTACCTAGATAAGTTATAACTGTACTTCATAATGGCAGTCACCAACTATTTCCACTATCATATGCTCTGTGTACCCCCAGGCTGGAAATGATCCATTTCATTGGGAGAGTCTAAACAAAATTTCATTTGGAGAATCATCATAACCACATCCCTCTTTTTAAAAGCTGATTCCTCTTTAATAACCTACACATGGAAGGGATGACTAAATATTGGCTAATGATAAATGTGTGACTATTACCATCTTAGAAACAGTCTGGCTAGTTTGGCTAGCCTCACATTCCTAAAGGTCTACCAGCCTATAACACAACTGCAACATTAGTGAAAGGCAAAAGATTCATACAGTATGAAGAGAAACCAGAGTATCACACGCTTGTAACACTAGTGTCATGCACTGAAACCTTTGCTACAATTTTAAAAATTCAGATTCAAAATAAGAACCATGTGTTACTGAGTGAATCCCTAACCTGTGAGACCCCGAGGTTTCACTGAGCTTTAGTCTTGTCCTTAACTAAACACACATGCTTCAAGATAAGTGGGATGTGCTGAAAAGCATGACAATAGAAGTCATCCACACACCTAGCCAGCCAGATCTTGGGATTGTAATATTACATATTGACCCTACGTCTGGATTTCACCCTCAGTCTGAGGCGCCTTCTACGTCCAATATCTCCCCTACTTTGGGGCGAATTGCTCTAAAGCAGCGACTGTCAATGTGTGGTCCACTAGCACCAGCATCACCTGGGAACTTGTTAGAAATGCAAAAATTTCAGCTCTACTCCAAGACCTATGGGGTCAGGAACCCTGGAGGTGGGGCCGGCACTTTGCATTTTAACAAGCTCTTCAGGAGACTCTGATGCCTACTAACACCTGAGAACCACAGCTATGGAGAATGGGGCTCTAGTTTGGTTCCAGAAACCTCCCACACCCCCTCAGGAAATGCCTCCCAGCATATCTTCTGGCCCCGGATCTGGAGCTGTATAACCTGGAGTCCACAGCATGTCCATATTCTGAGTCTCTGATTGACCATGCACACAGAAGTACTTGCTTGAGTATAAGTGAGGGCGGAGGGAGGAAAGTAATAAGTAATGGTGCCAAGGCTCAAGAAGGAAAAAAAACCTCACCACTTATTTTCCTCCATTTTTATTTCCAAATTTAAAAGTTTATTCCTAATTTTTAGGAGTAAAATGTTATACCAGTTTCTGTATCAGTTTCCCCAAATGATATCTTAAGTCTAAAGACTTACGACGACTGTACTAAAATTTCTTTGATCTTAGGCAATCAATTCAGCATACTGTAGTTCTGCCTTCAGTAATAACGACATTGCTAAACCTCGATACTGGAAAGGTAAACATTGAGCCTGTCAAAGTCGGCAAGTCGAGGCTGTGTTGAAGATTTGACAAGATGGCACTCAATAAGTGTAAGCTCTTTTCTACAGGTTTTTCCTCAGTAGTAATTATGGAAATACAAATTAAAGACACAATGAATTATTTCACACCTGGGCAGGCAGAAAGCTAAAAGCCTGGCATTACCAAGTGTTAATGAATATATAGAGCAACTGGAATTCTTGTGCACTGCTGCTACAAGTAAAAATTAGCATATCACCATGCAGAGCAATATGGCACGCCTTGTCAAGTACACACATTACCCCAGCAGCCTGGCCTGAAGTATTCAGAGGATGGGAACACTGAGAAATGCAAGCACATGAGTCCAAGGGCATTGCAGCACTGATCTGAGTAGCTAAACACTTCAGAAGCAACCCAAATGTTCATCAAGAGAATCAACATGCAAATTGTAGTTTACTTACACAGAGAAACATTATGTGTATTAACAATGTAAAACACAAAACAAGCTGTACAAGGATAGGTACAGTTGTGATACCACCTATGTCAAAGGTTAATACTTGAAAAATAATAGTAATTGTTGCTAAGAAACACACGTTTCAGGGTAAGAACACTTGTTAAGAAATAAGAATCCAAATTTGGGATGGTATGTACGTCTTCGAGGAGGAGAAGGAAATGGAGGCTTCGGTTGCCTCTGTAATGTTTTATTTTTTCAGGTGAATAAAAAGTATTTTTATGATATTCTCTAACATTTGTAAAGGTGTGAAATAATTAAGAAATCATAATAGGTTTTGAATCTAAAGAGAAGAATCTCAATTCTAGCCCTTACTAGTAGCAGCACTTTGATCAGATTAGGCTCCATAAGCTTCTGTTTTCTCATCTGGTGTACAGCTTGGCACACAGCAGGCGCTCAGGACATCTGTGTGGCCCTTCCTTGGCCATCCTGTCCCCCTTCTCTCCCTCTCTTCTGCAGCATGACCATCATCTCTAGCTCTTCTTTCATGTCAACAAATTGTGCAGCATGTACAAGAAACTGGTCCATATTTCGAAATACACAAGATAATTAAAAAGATTTTATGTATGAAGGAATAGAAGACTCTCCTGGGCTGGAAAAAAATGTCAACTTTCCCAGAAAAGCAAAGGTAAGAATAACAAAGCGCACAGAGAACCGCAACTTTGCGGTTGTCATAAAGCACATGAGAAACAGGAAGAATGACCGAACTTTTATGAAACAAAACTGTATTCAATGGGCATCCTCATTTCTTGACACTAAGTCAAGAAAGTAAAAATACCTTGTGTTTTTCTTGTTTTTGCTAGCTTATGAACTAGAAAAAGCCAAGTAAATTGTTAGATCCTGGGTGTATTTGTGAGACTTAGGATCTCAGCAGCTAAAGACTTAAAACCTGTCTTTTAGGTTGGGGTTTTCCAATAGTTAATCGCCTTCAGTTTTATATTAGTTCTGATCCATTTTCGAAACTGCCATTTTCTAATCCTGTGTCTAGATTTCAAGCTCAGGTTCTGGGGTACTGTGTTTCATAATTATAGTCTCTGTGGCACAACACCCGTCAAACCAAGCTGACATATACTCAGAATGCAGCTGCCAAGTTTCTTACTTTCGCAGGTTAATAAAGTACATAGCATTCCATGTGTCTACTCTAAAGGAATTTGACTAATCCTTCTGTTTAATACAATTTCCATCTCATTCATCAAGTCTGAACACATGATGTACCTTAATAGAATCTGAGTCACAGCTCCACCCCTTCCTAGCTACGTGCCCTCGAGCAAGTCACTTAACCTCTCATATGTATGTCACCTTCCCCATTTGTAAAATGGAGATAATAGTGCTTATGTCGTGGGGTGTTACAGAAACTAAATGAATTATTTTAAAAGTTTTGAGTAGTACTTGACACATAGTAAATTCAATATATGTTTTTAATGAATATGGTTATAAACAAGCTACGCTGTCAAGACAAGGTGGTACTCAACAAAAAACATCTTGCTTTTCACTAAATGTCCAATAGATAATGAACCTAAAGATTTATGATCCCCATAAACCAATGATGTCAAGAATAACATGAGTACATTTGAATCTATTATAGAATAGCTACAGTAAAAGCTATAAAATGGATGAGTTCATTCTCAAAAACTCCACAGTAAATTTCAGCTGTATCCCAAACTTCAAAGAACTTCAAAGAAATGTTCATCTTTGGTTGCCAAAATATACATGCACACTTGTTTTCTCTTAATTTCCATTCCTACATGTCTTTGATAAAGCTATTATTTTTCAGAACTAAGCTCCATTAAACATAGTCATAAACAGTTTTGTATCTATTATCAGGATGTTTTCAAAAGGAAAAACCAATGCCAAAAAAGCATGTATTTCGGCTGCTGTCTTCCGAACCTATCTCTCCTGCTCTCTGCAGAACATACATGTTTCCTTGACAGTCATATTAAATAAATTCCCAAAAGGACAGTTCAATGGCATTGAAATATTTATACTTAATTGTGGGTACTAGCCAAAGAGTGTTGACATGACACAATCAATGCCTAATATATGATGGAACAAGAGAAAAGAGACAAAAATGGGTCCTGTGTTGTAAAAACGCTAGTGACCTATACAAGCAACTTCTTTACTTAAGGACTGGATTAGTCTGATGGAAAAGAATTCAGAGGTCTGCGACAGGTAGACTTCCACAATGACTCTAATGATTCCGGCTTCCTGATATTTATGTCCTTTCATAATCCCCTTTCCTTGGGGAAACTTGGGGTTACTTCTAACCAATAAACATGGCAAAGGTGGCAGGAAGTCACTTCTGTGATTAGGTTATAAACGACTGACCTCTTCCCTGCTGGCTGAACTCTCTCTGGTGCCTTGTGGCTTGTGTGTTCTGATGAAGTATATCGCCACTTAAAGAGGTCCATCTGTCAAGGAACTGATGGTAGCCAACTGTGAAAAAGTGAGGCCCTTTGTCCAACATCCCACAAGAAACTGAATCCTGCCAACAACCACACGAGCTTAGAAGCAAATCCTTCCCTCAGTTGAACCTTGAAACAACTATGGCTCAGGTGACATCTTACTATAACCTGAGAGAGACTGAAGTAGAGGACCCAGCTAAGCAGTACCAAAGTCCTCCAAACAGAGACTAAGAAACATGTATATTTAAGCTGCTAAGTTTTGGTATGTTTTGTTACGCAGCAATAGATAACTAATATAAAGCCCATCAACTAATGATGAAAATCAAGCAAGGCATAAAGCTATTTGCAATCCTGTCATCCTAATTCTCTAGCACTGAATGAATACGAACTTATCTTCTAGTTCCTCAAAACTTTTATCAATTTGGAACTAAAATGAGACATAGCTGTTCTCCCAAAATATATGTTGCCTGAATAGGCTTCGAAACTCACATAATAGTCAACCATAATTTTCAATTTCTTTTAAGTCATGTTCTACCAGACTGAGATTTTTGTTAAGCTTCACTTTCTATAGTTCATCTTTGGAATACATTAAGAATCTTTCTGTTTGCTTTTGAAATAAGCCTTTTAATAAACAGGCTTTTCAAATGCTATATGTTCTTGCCACATGGGAGATTCTATATAGTAAATTCTTCCTAACCCCTAACCAACAGATTCCTCTTTCATGAATCAATTTGGTTGATGACAAAGATCGGTGGATAATCTTGAACCCTTACGATTCTGAGTTGAGATAAACCTTTCATTTCCCATGATGAATACAATAGTGAAAACTAGGAAGCATTTATAAGTTACTAGGGTATACTTAATCCACTACTACTATCTTTGAGACATTGATGAACTTATTGTAAGCATTTCTTAACATTTCTTCCACTGGGGGAAAAAATAGGGAAGGCAGTTAAACATTGGACTGTGTTTTTGTTTGTTTTGGTATTCTTCGTATTGAGTTTAATCCAAAGGAGACAATAGTTCAGTTTTCATCTATTATCTGAGAAAATTATGTAAAGGACTTAGAGGCAGTACAATTTAGGTCTCTTACACATAAGTTGAAATAATTCAGGGTCAGATACATTCCAGTGAAGTAGAGCTGTTTCATGCTCTAGTTGGACCGTGGCCAACCTTGGTATTAAGTGTGGGTAGTAACACGCAAGAGGGTGTAGAGAGGAGGTGTCACTCTGTTTCTTTATTTTCTGGTTCTTTTTGACTTCCTACAGTTTCAAACTGTAGTGGTAAGTTTAGTTCTCATCTCCCCACTGATTTTCTTAATCTGACTGCTTCCGCAAATGAACCCAATCTTCCTGTTGCACGTTTTTTTCCTAAATGAATTCATGCTTTGAAACAGGTGTCAGCAACCTGGCCCTCTGCCTATTTTATTTGGAACACAGCCATGCCCTTCATTTCCATATCATCTGGCTACTTTCAGGCTACAGTAGCAGAGTTAGGTACTAGTAGCAGATCGTGTGACCCATAAAGCCTAAAAAATTTCATATCTGGTTTTTACATAAAAAGTATGCCGATTCCTGTTTTAAAACAATCACAACAGAGACTTCAAGAATCGGACAGTGTTTGTCCAGCCAGTGGTTTACAATAAAGTAGTAGGGCTGCCAGAAAAAAATGAAATTAAAGGCTTAGTCTAGTCATCTGTTCCCTGGAGGCAGGGCTGAATGTGGAGTCACATTAGAATCTTTGCTTCATCCCTTCTCGCATGGGAACTTGGGGCACTTCATGTAAGTTTCCTGAGATTTTTTCCTCACTTACACAATGAGATTAACATCTGACCAATCTGTTAGGGTTGCTATGATGACATGATAGAATTTATATTGGGTACCTTTCTAAAGCAGTGATCCCCAAACTTTTTGGCACCAGGGACTGGCTGGTTCCATGGAAGAGAATTTTTCCACGGCGGGCAGGAGGTGGAGCTCAGGCGGTGACGCGAGCAATGGGGAGCGGCTATAAGTACAGATGAAGCTTAGTTTGCCTGCCACGGCTCACCTCCTGCTGTGCCTTGGGCTGCTAAGTTTCATGGGAGACAATTTTTCCACGGTGGGGAGCCGGGGCGGTAGATGCAGGGCCTAGTTCCCAACAGGCCACAGACTGGTACTGGGCTGGCTGTGGACCCCTGGGCTGTGGACCACAGTTCTAAAAGCGTTCAACCTTTTTTCCCCCATTGTTTAGTAGTATCGTATCTACTATTAAACTTGAATTAAGTAGAATTATCTTGAGAGAATTCATTCACTTTTATGTCAGAGAAGAAAGGAAAATCATGATGAATGCTCTGATAAGACTGAAAATAAGGACACACAGGAGGTGAATTTCACAACCATAGGTCAGGCAGGTTTATAACAAACACAGGCAAAAAATTCTATATTAACTAATTGAAATGAAGCTTCGTAATAATGGGACAGAGATACAAGGATTGTTTGGAATCACTAACATATTTACTAAGGACAAGCACTTCCAAATATTTTCAACTACCTGCTTGGAGAAGGTCACTGGCCTGGTGGCTACTTCAGTAAATATGTGCTATCTAGAAAAGGGAGATAACGGTCCCGGTTGGATGCTGTTGTTCAGATTCTCCGAGACAGGATTCAGTCCTGTGTGTCCCTAATTAAGGGTCACTGATGACTGGAGCCGTCCAGTGGGGATCAGGAGGACGAGGAAGCAGCAGCCAAGAAATTGGGTCACTGGAAGAAGAGCTGAAGGGGGCAAGTTCGGAGATGGAAGCCTCAGAATGATACACTCACTGTGTTCCAACAGGTGAAAACATGTGTTAAGACAGACCACTCTTCTTCCAGCTCCACTCACTAAACAAGGGTCAAGAATTACAGCCAAGAGGCCAACGGACAGATTTCTCATTAAAAAATCTTGCATACAATTAGAGTTGTCCTTAAAAGAACTGCACTTTCTCAGAGCAGTCTGGGTGCCCTATTGCTGGAGATATTCCAGCAGGAACTGAATTATGTCTTGTGTGTGCTGCTATTGAAATCCTTGGGGAATTTAAGGGGTATTTGCACAGTATGAGATCTAACCACCTTTTTAAACGTGAGATTTTAGAATTTCTGTGAACATGTCCACATGACTTGATAAACTGTTTCTCACACAAAAGCAGAATTGTTTCTCACTGTAAACCTCAAGCATCACAGAGATGAGAAGTTCTATGAACTGAAGACAATAGGTTTTAATAAACAGATGTTTAACAATAATACCTGTAAAGGATAAGAAATGATACTATCAGCTTAAGAGGGCTGATAAAGTCATTGGTAATGTTCTGTAGCTCCAGCTCATCTGAAAAACAGAATACACCAAAAGCAGCAAGCACTGTTTTGTTGCTTTTTTTTTTTTCTTTTTGAGACAGTCTCACTCTCTTGCCTGGGGTGAGTGCCGTGGCATCAGCCTAGCTCACAGCAACCTCAAACTCCTGGGCTCAAGCAATCCTACTGTCTCTGCCTCCCGAGTAGCTGGGACTACAGGCATGCGCCACCATGCCCGACTAATTTTTTCTATATATATTTTTAGCTGTCCAATTAATTTCTTTCTATTTTTGGTAGAGACGGGGTCTCGCTCTTGCTCAGGCTGGTCTCGAACTCCTGAGCTCAGGAGGATCCGCCCGCCTCGGCCTCCCAGAGTGCTAGGATTACAGGCGTGAGCCACCGCGCCCGGCCAGCAAGCACTGTTTTTAAGAATTTATGTAACAGTACTGGGAAACTAGTAGCATTGCTAACACGTGCCAGGCCAAGAAAGTCGAAGAAAGTCCAGGATCGAGAGTGCTCCGCAATGGCATTGAGGCGTCACCTCCCACACATCCCTGGGCCAGTAATTCTAGCTTACTCCCCTCCTGGCGCCCCAAGGGCCAGGAAGCGCCTCTTGTAACTGAGCCTCCCCTGAAGCTCTCGCCCGCCAATGTCTCTCTTCTCACGACCACACTTGGTTTCCCTCACTGCTGCTGAACTCATGAACCCCACTAGGGAGGAAGACTGATCCCTCCAAGACCCTACCACACCCAGGCCACCCAGAAGTGGCCTCTTCCCTCTTTTTAAGAATCCTCTGAAATTTTAAAGAACAAGCCAACAAGCATAACTAAGATTCTCCTCAGAGTTTTGGCTTCCTTCTCAGGAGGTCCTAGATTGTTCCAGTTGAATCTCAATGGCTTCATACTTTATCCTAAAAATTAACTGGGGAGTTGGTTAAAATGCAGAGTCCAGGGCCCTATCTTTGATTGGCAGGGGCCTAGGATCTTGCACAAATTACCTTCCCCCAAACCCAGTGCGGGTAGCAGGTGATCTGTGCATCACACCTGGAGAAACCCTGCTACAGAATCTCGAACTCCGGGCCAGGCCTATGCAAACATTAAACATTTAGGGAGAGAGTTTTAAGTGAAACACACAACATTAAAATATATATTTTCCATCCGGAAAAAGCCTGAAGTTTTTCTCTGGCTTATATTTTAGGATGTAAAAAGGAAATTGCTTATGTATATACAATTTTCAGACAGGCTAGGCAACTTATCTTAGGAAGACATGATGGTCGCTAAGATGACAACTGAATGTTACAAGAGTTGTGTCTATAAAGCCAACATGTAAAAATCTAAAAGCAATGACAGGGACCTCGCAGTTCTGGGATTCTCAGTCTGTGTTTACGCAACCATCACCACCTTTCATACAAAATGTCAAAGTTAGAACACGGGTATTCTGAAAGCAGGGTTTTGTTTTTTTTTTTTTTTGAAGTCCATAAAAAACAATATTTTCTAAGGAAAATCTAAGTGCTCTATTATTTATGTTGTATAATGCACAAAATTAAAATGTATAAAATGTCAGAATAAATATACAAGCAGCTGATTTCAAAGCAAACAGGAACTCTGTCCCTTTAATAATTTGTATCAACCACTTAGTGAAGTTCCTAACTCCAAGAGGGAAAACTGATCTGTGCTACCCTTTTGTCTTCCTTGGGCTCAAATGATCCTCTCCACGTAACTATAAAGATACAATTATTCTAAATACGTTTGTCTGTTAAAAACATGTTGTTGTTCGTCAATAAAAAGTTAAGGAAATTAACCCTCCCCATTATGAAATAGAAAACTTCTATGTATTTCTGCGCCATTGCTTTTTCCTTACAAAAATGGCAAGATTTGATATCATCTTGTAAAGGATCTTTCCAAATGAGATTTACTTTTCCATTCCACATGCACCTGACCTGGCAGACCCCCTGAACTACAAGAGGAAAGAGTTTTCTTCCAGGTCCTTCCTTTTCTCCTTCCAGGTCCTCTTTTCCACTGGTGTGGCTTAAAGAACTTCACAGCACAAAAGGGAAAATCAATGACATTGCCGTCTTCCTTACTAAGGAGACGAGGGGAGAAGAGGAGATGAGGAAGGAAAACGAATGGCAGAGATTTGTGAATCGGAAGGAAATGCATCTTAAAAATGCCGGTTCTGACTTGCCATCACAGAAACTATTAATAGTTTGGGCATTAGAGGTCTATTTTCCGTTATCTCTCTCGTGAAGAGACCCCTGGTGTGATTTGTACCCATTTCCACACTAGTGTTAGAGAATGCAGTGAGTAGTTTATAAGGAATTAAATATCTGAGAGAACCAGATACATTAATGAGTCCTAACTTTCTAAAAACCTTTATCCCTAATACAAAGTTTAGTCCCAGACATTGAAACAAGAGCTATAAAGTTTTATGTTAATAGAATATACAGTTTTATAAGGTAAAAAATATGCCATAAAATATGCCTGTTATTACATAAATTACTAATGACTTATTTTTCCGGAATAGAGAATAAACTCGAGGGAGCTGAAGAGAGTACTAGGAGAAAAGAGGCCCCACAGGTAAGCCAAGGGACTCCTAGATTCTCTTACACACTCTATGCATCTATGCGTGTGCATGTGTATGTGCACATGTATTTTTAAGGAATCTTCAATTTTCTCCCAGTAATGAGAACACATATTCATGATAAAAAAAAACTCCAAATAGTGAGAAGAAGTAAAAATGCACTCCTAACTCAATTCCATTTCTCATTCAGGTCTTCTTTTCTATATAGGTGTGAACAAAAACAATATTTTTCTTTTCATGAAAACGGTCACACACGATGCATATTTTTCCACTCAAAATATTTGGGCTATCATTCCACATCAGTACACACAGATTTAACTCATTTTCATATGGCTGCTGAATATTTTACAACATAGGTTTATCATAACTCACCCACTCCCTGACCGATGAACTTTCATGTTCTACCATTACAAATAATAATATATAATCATCTCCATATAATGCATTCTGGGGAACTTGTTGGAATATTTTTATATGTAGAAGGGGAATTTGCTGGGATATGAACACTTCATATTTTGATATACACTAACAAATAACCCCTTAAAAAGGCCATGCTAATTGAAACTCCAGCCAAAATATGAGATTCTCCCGTAAGTTTGTTAATATTAGACACTAAGTATAAGCCAAATACTTGTCAATTTCCCAATGAAAATAGCCTCTCATCATTTTCATTTGCATTTGTTTTACTAATGAAATTATGCAGTTTTATGTTTGTTAGTCATTTTTATTTCTTCAGTAAACTGCCTGTTTGTATCTGTAGTAGACTGTTACACTGGGAGCTTCCAATGAATCACACCTCACATTCATGTTCTCATGTTATCACCTCCTACACTGGCTCTGGGTTGGCCATGTGACTTTTCTGGCCAATAGGGAATTAGTAATTATAATCCAAGCAGAGGCTTGCACAGTGGCACTTTTCCCTTCAGACAGCTTACTCTTACAACCCTATGCCAGCCCACAAATGTCTAGTTCCCTCAAGAAGGACCACATGGAGAAAGATGTCTGATTCTTCCAGTTACCCCAGCTGAAGCCCCAGACATGAGAGTGGAGAAACCATCTTGAATGTTCAGCCCCAGCTGACACCATATAGAGAAGAACCAACCAGCTGAGCCCAGCTCCAGATTACAGAATCATGTGATAATAAATCAGTGTTCATTCAAGCCACTACCTTTTAGGTTCAACAGCGATGAATAAACCCGTTTTCCCATTGTATGTTCTGTAAATATTTTTCTTAATCTGTTCTTTCCATTTTACACATATTAACCTTCTGTATAGCAAAAGCTAGGCAGTCAAATCTATTATATTTCTAGACTTTATGTCTGTAGTAGTTTTAAAACAATTATTTGAATCACCAGAACTTTGAGTTATCCACAGCAATCTCATTTTATCCAATGGCTTACTCACTCCTTTTCTGTTCTTCTAAGAAAGAAGTTATCTTGAAAGGCTTTGCTTTAATACTCATTGGGGGAAAAAAGTTATGCTATTCTAAGTTATCTTACATTCCTGCATTCAAACTGTCTAGCTCACATCAATAATTGATAATCCATGGACAATTCTAGACATAAAAATACAAATGTCTAAGATGCATAAAGGCTTTCTAATGCACATTTAAGGTATTATTGAATGAAACAACTAAAATTCATTCATCTATCTATTCATTCAATGACCGTTACAGCGTGGGGAGGGAGAGAAAGAATCAGGTTCTTTGAGGCGGCAGCCTGTGGGCTGAGCCTGGAGGACGATGGAATTTGGATGCAAAGCTGGTGTCCGTGTGTCACTAGGAAGAGGGAGCTGCAGGCACAGCTGGGAAGTGAAGGCGTGTTTAGGGCAGTGAGCTGCTCACTGTGAACATCAAGAAAGGTTGAAGGAGGCATCTGATGCCAGATTAAAGTTTGAACTTAGTAAGGGGTAGCCTAACAAGATCTAGTTTATGAAGATTAATTTGGCAATAAAACAGATTAAAGAAAGAAGGTAGATAAAGCTGTTAATAAAATGTAAAAGCCCAAGTGTGAAGTACGTCAGTTTGAAGTAGGACCATCAGAGCTGTGGTGAGAGGAGTGGAAAAGGCAAGAGAAAGAGGAGTGGGAGGAGGGGGGAGGGAAGAGGAACTTCCATGACAGAATCAAAAGAACCTCGTGATGACTAATTGAGGGTGACCTCTGAGATACCCAATTCCCATTTGTGATAAGAAGTCACATGTCTGGTTTAGCCCATATCTTACGTACCACCTGCAGGAAACTGCGCATGTCGCTTCCTGAAACTTGGCAGCAGGAGTCACTTCATGCTATTTTAAAGCTGTGGCTCTAAAATGTTAGCTTGGGGTTATCTACCTATTTTCACACCCTGCCTAAGCAATTCTTTTCCGTCCCTTGATTCCCTCAAAGAAGAAACTGAGCAATGCCTAACAGAGGAAACCTTGGGAACTAGTAGTACCTGTGGCACATGGTGAAGCCCTGGCAATCCGGCCATTGAATTCAAGATGGCTAGTGCCTGTGGAAGACTCTAGGAAGCAGGGGGACACCTTGGTTTAATATTTCATGTGAGAACATACCCTCAGGAGGTTTATCTCTCCAATATTCTGAGGCATGTCCTGATATTAAAAGTACTTTTCTCCCTCCTTGTTTGGAACCCTGTCCTCCAACAGCTCTCTGGTGAGATATTCAAAGAGGTCACTGGGTCCACGGGAGAGTGACAGCCATACATAAGCGGGGGGGGGGGTGGTCCTTAGATGGACATTAAGCCCCCAGATGGGGGCAGATGACACTACTTCCTTGCACAGGGCTCTGTCTGGGAACATTTGGTTAAGCCAAGGAATGGCCCAATGTTTTTGATCAGATCTTCTTGTCTTGAGGGAACAGGAGCAATTAATTTATTCAGTCATCTTTCACCTGTGACAAACCTTTATGGATTGTGTGAAATGTCCTAATGACTGGCAGGCAGCAAGGCATTCTCTACTCAGATCTCTGAGACACATGAGGAAGATCTAACAGAACACAAACAAGCCACTGAGGTCCCCTGGCCAGACTCTCACTTGGGTTTGTGCTCATCACTGCCCTTCACCCAAGTATCACTCCCTTTTCTGTCTCTTCCTCCCATTGTCCCTGGAAGGAGATAGGATGCTTCTGTTTATACCATAATTCTATATTCATTCCCAACACATACATCTATGATTAAAATGTCACTCGCTTTCCAATCCGTGGGCTGCTCCTTTTGCCAAGGGTGTACTCGAAGCCCAAGACAAAGCTTGGGTATTAGTTTCAATGCAAAGGCAATAGAAAGAGACATGCTTCTGGCTTCTGACCAGAAGAAAATCTATGGCTCTTTTCTTGGTAACCAAGATGAGTATAGTCCAACTTTAAAGGTTCCCTCAGGCCAAGGAAGGGAAAACCATTCTGCAGACCAAGTTAGGAATGGCATTCTTGAAGGACAGAAATGGGCTGCGACCTTCGTAAGAGCAAACAGCCACAAAGCATGGGCCGTGCAGTCCCAGCGTCAGTGGAAGGGCACAGACAGCTCATCCTGTGGTTGCGTTCACTGTTGCTGTGTAGTTGTGTGTTATCACAATAGCTATTGGATTACAACCTGGCAATGGGGAAGACACTCACCCATGTGAAATAACCAGCTGACAGGCAATGCACGACTTACACTACTCGCCAAACAAGAAGACATTCAACCAACAGCAAAGTTAGGGAGTGCTGGAGGGAGTGAAATCTGAGCAGACAGACGGGGCTGGGAACATTGGAGGGTATTTCAGACGAAGTGGCCACCACGAATGAAGACACAGAAGCAACAATAAAAGATACTGATTTAGAGAATGAACTTGACCAGAATCAATCATGTTTCTACACTAGACCATGAGTATGAAAACATCTGGGACCTTACAAACCAAATGAGAGGTTTAGATTATTTGGGTTGGAATGAGAAAACCATGAAGATTTTTAAGCAGGAAAGCTGAAGTAGGTTAAAATGCACCCAAAGCCCCTGTTGTAATGCAGGCTTATGGTAATGGGAAGAGTGTGGAAGAGGAAAAGATGGCATGCTCTAGGAAAAGATGACAGAATTGGATCAGAAATGGTGAGTTATTAGAAAGGAGAGGGGAGGCGTAGTATAAATAAGACAGCAGTCATATCTGAAGTTAGAGCTTACCTTGGACAGGATGGCAGAGCTCCTGGTAGAAATTAAAACCGGGAAAGTAAGCTGACTTGGGGGATAAGATGAGGGGCCTGGTTTTCAAGATACCAGCTGGGAGGTGACATGTCCAGAAGGCAATACCAGAGAAAAGACCAGCTCCAGAGAGAGGACAGGTCTGAAGACTCCGATTAGGGCATCACCAGCCACAAGAACAGAGCGACTTAAATCAGCACAAGAAACGAAAGGTGACAGATGACCAATATCTCACAGTACATTAGAGGCACTGCTGGGAAATGGATCACACACCTGATAAACATTTGAACACACAGAAAATATTTGCTTCCAGCTGAAGACAATTCTGGTGTAGTAAGTGCTGATAACACTTTCGGCTACAATTCATGAAATGGGGCCCCACTGCGTGTGGGCTGCCCAGAAACACACCAGTGGCAACTGTGCGTGGGGCTCCAAGAGGGCTCGCCCTGCTTGGGCTGCTACTGCAGTGGAAGAGACTGAGATCATCCTGCTCCCGCAGGGAAGGACAACCCGACCAAAATACGAACACAGTGGCATCTCCGCCAGGATGCTGAAGGATGTTAACATACTGTGCTTTTTTTCTCCCTGTGGTTAGAATGGAGAAATAAACACTAAGTAAATTTAAGTGCTTTCATAAACTGAAAATGTCTTAGTCATGGTGCCATCATGTGATGTCAACTATCTGCTGGGTCAAACGTTCAAGAGTGCTGGAGAGGACTTTGAGTTTATCTGAGACAGTCTCATCTTATGAATGAGGCAAGTAAGACCCAAGGTCATGGCACTGGTTAGTGGCTTATCTGGGCCAAGACTAAGCGCCTTCACTCTCTTAGCCGTCTTTCCTTTAAATATGTCCTTGTTAGAGCAAGTGGGAACACACGCTGACATGAAGACAGTAAAATTATATGGATGTTTCCAGATTGCTCTGGTTTCCACTATTCCAATGTTGTGAGTTCCATCTAATGCAACACTTAGGAGGAAGGCTTCGATCTTCCCGTCTAGGAAGGAGGTGGTGTAGGGTGGATAGAGATCGCAGGGCGTGGCTGGGGCACTGGGATTCCTTTCAGATCGGACAAGAAACGATTACATAAAAAAGAAAAAGCCTAATAGAGCCCATCTAGGGAAAAGTCAGCTGTTCTCACAGCAAATTAAATCATGGACTGACAAACCATTTGCAGAAACCAAAGAAATATATTTTGCACTGCGAGGCTCTTCATTTTCCTCGGAAATACAGACCGTGCTGTGTTTTCCATGTTCTTTTTAAGTATAAAAATAATACACACTTCAAAATGGCAACATCTGATTCTAATGTGGCCGTGTTCTAGAAATGTAACACTGGTAAAAAGAATCCATCATGGTGAGTCCAGATTTTAGCTGAGCCATTCTTATTCTACTGTCTCCGAAAGAATTCCAGCAAGGTAAGTCAAACGACTCCAGTCTGAAGGAGCAAACAACATAAATGAGCACCCCACCAAGGGATACAGAGGAGTCCCAAAAAGCAAGTTGAATTAAGAGCATGTAATATTTGATCTCCCTGATTGAGGCTGATTTTAAAAATAAATTCCATGTGGTGTGCCTGGGCCCAGGAAGGTAACTTCTGTCAATCAGCTGATTAAGCCCTTGGGAACAGAAGGCATCTCACCCCAACAAGCCCCACTGCCTTCTGTCACCTACTGAGCAATTGTCAGGAAGGAGAATATTAGATGATAAGCAAGCCAGCCCAGTCCACAGCACTGCAGGGATATAGTGCCCAGTTGGCCAATTAACTGTCCCTAGCAAAACCTGCAGGCAATCATGTACTTGAATCTTCTGTAGCTGTTCTCCATGTTGGGCAACACTAGAACTAAACTTGATTCTCCTCAAGGGGCCTGGGGGCACCAACGTGGCATATGTAGCCCAGCCATCTCGCAGTCTGCTCCTCATCATCCTCCCCACGGTGCAGATCAGCAAGCCGAGGCTAGGAAAGGAAGGAATGTGCCCAAGGCCAGATGCCAGTGGGCTGATTGCCTGCCCTTGGCTTTCTCTGGAGTCCACTGGACAATGGTGCCAGCAGAAAAGGAGCTTGCAGGAATCCTTAAAGCATCTTTTGATCTGATCCTGTTTGGCGTATTTACCCCTAGCTTCCGCTGTTTACACAACTGTGACCTGGAGGCACAACCACAGGCTCTGGAACACAGCCTCTTCGCGCACAGGTGTCCTCTAATTCACGCACCGGCCAACTACGACCCATGAACCAAATTCTGTTTTTATGAATAAAATTTATTAGAACACAGCCAGCCTCATTTGTTCACATATTGCCTACGGCTGATTTCGAGCTACAACAACAGAGTTGAGTGGTTGTGACAGACCATATGGCCTGAAAAGCCTAGAATACTTACTATCTGGGCCTTTAGAGAAAGTTTTCTGGATCCCGTCCGATTGGAGGCTCAGCTCCTCAGAAGGGCCCTCGCCCATGCTCCAAGACCTCACAAGCTTTGCAACACTACCTTCTGCAGCAGACCGACTCACTGGTAGGTCTTTTCCTTCACCAAGTGGATTGGACCGGGAAAGGAACAGCCTGTACCTCCTACAAGTGATGCCAGCCCCCAAGCCCTGTGATGTTAGACGACCAGCAGCTGGATCCTGTAAGTACAGACCCCAAAGAGCAGGTGTTTGCAGAAACATTTCCTAATGAACGAAGACAAAAAAAAAAAAAGTCATGCATCACTTAATGACAGGGATAAGTTCTAAGAAATGCATCATTAAGTGATTTGTCATCCTGTGATCAGAGTGCACTTACACAAACCAGCTGGTGCGACCTACTAGACACTTAGGCTACACAGTACAGCTTATTGCTCCAGGCCACAAACCTGCACAGCATGTAGCTGTACTGAATACCGTAGGCCAGTTACAACACTATGGTAAGTATCTGTGCATCTAAACACAGAAGAGGTACAACAAAAATACAGTATAAAAGGAAAAGTGGCAAGGCTGTATAGGGCACTTACCATGCATGGGGCTTGCAGAACTGGCAGTGGCCCTGGGTCAGTCAGCAAGCAAATCACCAGTGAAGGTGCAGGCCTGGGACATTATTGTGCACTGCTGTCGACTTTATAAACACTGTACACCTATGCTACACTCAATTTTAAAAAGTTATTGCACTATGATGTCACAATAGCTATAATAGTAGATTCCTAATGATACGAATTTTTGCAGCTATATTATAATCTTACAGGACGCACCTTATATGCAGTCCATCCTTAACCAAAATGTCACTATGCAGTGCACAGCCATAAACACTAAAAAAATATGCCTTCATTACTTCTTATCACCATCTGTTTATAAGAGAAGTCCTTTAAAAAACTATTAACATTTCCAGTGACTCAGAATGTTTTTACTGGAGCAGTTTTGACATGGACAAGCAAAGGGGAATTGAAGTCAAAAAGATCTAGTTCTAATCATGACCACCGCCTACTGCCTGGATAACCTGTGGGCAAGTTACTTAGGCTTCTCGATCCTCAGTTTTTTTCTCCTGTAATACGGGGACATGTATCATGTATCTACTGCTGTGTAACAAGTTACCCCAAAACTCAGTGGCTAAAAATCACCTCCATCCATTTGCTCATCGTTCTCCACGTGGGCTGGGCACACTCACTTGGCTGTAGTCATTTAGCAGCTGGTGTAAGGCTGGAGGATGTATGACGGCCTCATTCGCACAGCTGGGGCCTTGGTCCTGGCTGCCACCTGGCCTTTCTCTCTACAGGGGCCTCTCCTCATTCAGGCGTCCAGCCTGGGCTTCCCTACGTGGTGGCAGCAGCGTTCCAAGAGGGGAGGGCAGAAGCTGCAAGGTTTCTTGCGGCACAGGGTCTGGGGCTCAGACACCACTTTTGTCACATCCAACTGGCGAAGGAAGCCACAAGGGGTGAAGAAACGGACTCTACCTCTTGATGAAAAGAGCTGCAAAATATTGCGGCCACGTTTTTCCCCAGGATATTCGTGCCTTTGTGCTTATGGCGATTACAGAAGGAAGCAGCACATGTAGAGCGTTTCGATCAGATGGTCAGCTCATGAACCATCTGGGGCACACAGAAAGAACTTCTCTACTCTTCATCCAGTTTGTGTCAAGAATCTATGCCTCGACAGAGACATTCCTCCTGCTAATGCACATCCAGATGTGGCAGCATCTGGAACCAATCCAGCATCTCCTTACGCCTCAGCTGTCTCAACCATCCACTTGCTCACTTAGTATTTCAAAAAAAGTGTATGTCAAAGTTGGCAATAGTTCCAACATGATTTTTCTATTGGGAAAGCTGGTTTGGAAAGATCACTTTACTATAGGAAGTTGTCTAAATAAAAGGAAAACAGCGATTCAAATTCATTTATCACAATAAATAATGTTAAGTGACAACGTGAGGAAAAGTGTTGGGAGTATTTCCACTTCCCTCTCTAGTGAAAGGACTGATGCAATTGCTTTGACAAAAGTCACCGTACACCTATGTCCTTGAGATGCATGTTTAGATTTGGTTAAGGGTGGAGTTTCCCCCTTGAACTGAAGCTAACCTTTCTCTGATCTATAACGTAGCTGTCCCATGTGTCCAGCCACACAAAGACATAAAACAGTACATTGAGAAGATAAGGTGGAGATGGAATGGTTGTCTGCTCTGATCACATGGCTACCCTCACACCGTCTTTTGCAGATCTCCTCCTCCATGGGTCAGGATACAGCCCCACTAGCCAAGCTGCTCACCACCTGTGTACAATCAGAGAGTTGACCAGCCTACTCCTGACAGCAAACCTCTGGCAAACTTCATGAGACACCATTTTAAGTAGCTCTTGTTTCCCATCCAAAGCCAAACAGTCTAACTGAGGAAATAGTCTCCCCCTAACCATGGTCATTAATTTGAGAAGGGATGATTGTGCATCAGAGTGCCATCAGGGCAACTCGGAATCTCATCCAAGCACAAGCACACCTAACGCAGACCTCAGAAGCTCAGGGGATGCTTTTGTCTGGCAAATGAGGAAACTGAAGCGATTCTTACAGTCACGTACAACCAGAGACCGTCACACACACAACCACTACACAAGCCAGGCATATGCAACCCAGATGCAATTGCGGCCCCAGCTTAGAAATCAACAGATGGGGTGCTGGGCCCTAAATGCGGATGGAGTCACAGCTGCTGGGAAGAGCTAGTGCCTTGCCAACAGCATCGTAAACTCAAGCCGTTAAAATCCTTCCTGTTCTTGTGGTGGAGCAAAGAGGAGAAAGTTTGGGGCAAAATCAGACCAACCTCAGTGTCACTCCCATTTGGGAAAAGCACCCTTGCAGGCGGCCTCCTGCTACTGAGCCAAAACCTCTGAAAAGACAAGTGGTGCCACAACGCTACTGCTATTTCCAGCAACCTTGGTCAGCACAGATTCCGAAACGTTCCTCCAACTCTGCCGCCCGTGCCATCGCTGTGGCGAGCTGGAGGCTGGGGGAAGGACAGTCCCTCCAACTCTAGAAGTATAAACAAACAAGTTTGAGTATTGTAAAGCATGGCCCATGGTGGCAGAGTTTTCCATTCCCTTCCAGACTTTGGACAAGGCACTGCCATGGACATCTACCATCTGGAAGAGAACTGATTATGATCACTGTCCAGTGGAAACAGAAAAATCGATGTTCTGTCCAGGTCAGAAACTTGTATCTGGAGTAAAGGCATCAGGGCAGGGAGCTGGCTCATCATTTTCATGATTTTCTGTCTCTCATTTCTGATTTAAAAACCATGTATGTATGCCACATTACAGTCTTTCTACATGGTTGTGTGGCTTACACCTTTTATCCAGCACAGATAAGGGGTTTCTTGATTTCAGCTGTGAGCCAGAGGTCCTCTGAGCAAAACAGCCCTACTGTGTGTTGCCTATGGAATCCCCACTCCCCTCCTGGCCACTGATCCCAAGGGGCAGAGAGGCCAGAGGACTGGAGCTAAGAGACAAGCTCTAGCGCAGAATATCAGGTCCAAATGGCTCTTTCAGACTCAGGAGTTAGACCTGTCGGATGCCCATGGGCTACTTTGTGGGGAAGAGTCTTTTCCCTTCCTGTTACATGAGAGAGTTTACTTGAGAGGGTGATGCAGAAGTGTTCCATGGTCCAGCAGGGGGCTGTTCTCACATCCATTCACCGCCTAGAAACGTACTCAGACACAGTCACACCACAGGTCTCCACCGCAACGCTCCATGGTCTGCAGAGAATAAAGCCGGGGACCTGAACTAAGCCAGGCGGTGGTTTTGCCATTTGGCAGGTGGAGGTCGTGATTTCTTAGATTCCTCTGACATTCATCGTATTCTCCCCTGGACACCTTAATAGACAGGCACATGTGTGTTCTTCATATTTCAGATTGTAAGTTGAAAATGTGACCCATTCTACACTAATGAGGCATACAGTGGTACATAAGTGATCTCAGAATTTGGAACACTTTTTGAAATGGCATTTTAAAAATCCAACAAGGAGAAACACTGGTTGCTCAGGACTCAAAGATAAAAGGACTAGAAGTTTAAAAGAACGTTTGGATGCTTAGCGCTTTCTTTCGGGTGGGGAGCTGAATATGATGGCGAATTTTAATAGACAATCATTTTAGTCAAAGCTGTGAAACTGCCCCAGGACCTACATCCTCGGTTTTTGCTGTCTCCGCCAGTTATGTCTGTGAACAGGTGGCAGGTTCAGTCTCTGCTCCAGAAGTCCAGGTCCAGTGTCAGTACAACAATTTGATTGAAGCTCTGACTCAGCCGGGGCAAAGGCAATATATGTAACCTAAACATTTGTACCCTGTAACATGATGAAATAAAAAAAAAAAATTAAAAGAGAATTTGATTCTTGAGCTAGATCCTTGATTTCTATTTCAGAAAAGTAAACAGTGATCTGAAGCAGTCTGTACAGTTTTCTTAGAAATGGCCATAGAGCTACCATACAGTAGAAATCTTCGGTTCCACTCAGCATGTGCAGAAGTTTAGCATGAACACTGCCCTATCTGTAAGGATGCCGGCAACCCTGGAGTCTTCGTAGTGGAAGGTCCATGTTACAGTCGTGGTTTGGACATGCTGAAGAAACAGACAAACTCCATTTGTCATGACGTCCTGTCTTGCAGTAAAATCACTCCCATTTGGGAGTGACGCTGTGGCTAGTCTGGATTTTGCCCCAAACTTTCTCCTCTTTGCTCCACCACAAGAACAGGAAGGATTTTAATGGCTTGAGTTTACGATGCTGTTGGAAAGGCACTAGCTCTCTCTCTTTTTTTTTTTTTTTCCATTGGTAGCTGTTTATTGATCAATATTTTGATATAAAGTTATTTCAGATCTTTACATTTTTGCCCAGATGGAATCAGAAGCATTACAAATTTTCTTGAAAATAAAAAAGGGTAGGGGCCAAGTTGGGAGGGGACCAATGTAGCAGTAGTGGCATCTGAGAATAAATTAACAAAAAAATTTAGTGTTATCATTTATTGGTGACAAACACTAAGTTTTACTTACATTCCATGGGGAGCAAAATTCCAGCGTAAACAATGAATGGAAGCATATTTAACTCACAAGGCTACCAGGCTTTTCATCTGGACCATACGCAGAATCCCAGTGCACACATTTCTGTGTATAGTAACACAACATCAAAAGCAACACAGCTGTATAGAGAAACATAAGTCATTCTTTTCAGCCCTACATGGAGATGTAATTAACAGTATCAAGCACTCAAGGAAAATCAGTCTGCAGGTTTATACGGACTACACAGAGATCATATCCTGTAGTGTAGTGAAAGCTATGTCCTCAAGAGCCACATGTATAGACACTCGATTTTCACAATCTTTAAAACAAAGATCAAAGTTAAGGGGCCTGGGGGTGTCACAGAAAGTGCTGGAGGGAAGCTGTGCTGCCTGCAGCCGCGATAACAAAACACTCTCTACAGATCTCAGGGCATTCGGCTACTTATTTTCAGGTTTGCTGAGAAGCAGGGTATCTAGGTCTCAGCTCTTCAAACTCCCAGATCAACCACAGTGTGGCCCAGGATCTGTCCCTCCTTCCTCTACCAGCTGCCTCTGCCCGGTTCCCACTGTGAATGACATCTCAGCAGACCTGCCTGCCATGGCGTTGGTGTTGGGCTGCTTTGGGAAACGCATGAAATACAGACAAGGCGTCTTGTCCTCAGAGAGCCCCTGAGATGTCAGATCTCAGCAGATCCGAATCTGAGCTGTGGGCAAATCCCCTGGGTGCTCAGGGTCCAGCTGTGTTTTGTCTTCCAGGAGTGATTAAAGTGGGGGCCGTGATCGAGTGCAGAGTGTGAGCAGGGCTCCGAGCAGCAGGACAGGAGAAAGTGACCTGCAATAACATTCACCGCCCCAGCATTCTTTCCTGGAGATGATTAATGGAAGCTCTGGGACTGACCTTAATCAGATGTGCCGTAATTACTCACTGAACGTGATCCAGCTGCAGAAGACAAAGGGTCACACAATATTAAAGGCAGCTGGAAGCAGAGTCCCTGCGGCAGGGTACAAGTGGGAGGGCGGACAATGACCTTGTATGTCAGAATTTAATTAAAAGGGCGCCTTTCTGCGAGCAGCCATTTTTAAGTAGGATATAACCAGTTCTGAAATTAATTTTTTGGAGAATCAACGCATCATACTTACTCTTCCAACCCACATCAAGATTTTTTTTTTCCACTGAAGTGGTCATGTCCAAAGAAAGAGGTATTCCATAAGTCAATTTTATGAATAGCTTAAAATAGCATAAAATAGACAAAGCTGTTTGAATTGCTTATGGGAATATTTACACATATTCCGATGCTGCCGCACTCATGCGGTATGGGCTCAGTTAAAATGGAACTATTTCTCAGAATTCCCAGGCCTGCCATGTTCCACGTTAGTGCTGGCCACCAGGGGCATCTCATGTGTGATTTGGAAGGCTCAGCAGCAGGCTAGTTTGCACGCTGTTGAGGTCGGTGTAGATCCTGGGCCTGCAGCTGGGTCCCCAGTTCCTCCAACTCCACTATGTTTTCCTATAACTTCCCTGCATCCCGGGCCAGTGTGTGCAGCTCCCCAGCAAAGGACTCCGGCTTCCTCTGCAGGTCACTGGCCATGTGGAAGTTGGAGCCCAGATGCAGCGGCTGCCAGGCAGGGATACGAGCTTGTCCTTGCAGATTCAAGCTCACCCTTGATTTCCTCCACCTTCATGTTTGTTTTCTTTCCCGAATGCCAGCCCCGCTTATCTGAGGGTCAGCACCCACAATTGCATAAGGTTAAGCCCCCTATAACAGATCCCTAGACCAGTCGTGGTGGCTCACACCTGTAATTGCACCATTTGGGGAGGATCACTTGAGGCCAGGAGTTCTAGACCAGCCTGGACAACACAGTGAGACCCTGGCTCTGCAAAAAATAGAAAAATTAGCCAGACATGGTGGCGCATACCTGTAGTCCCAGCTACTTGGGAGGCAGGATTGCTCGAGCTCAGGAGTTTGAGGTTGCAGTGAGCTACTGACGACGCCACTATACTCTAGCCCTGGTGACAGGGCAAGATGCCGTCTCAAAAACAGGTAAATAAATCCCTCACCACTCAGTTTCTGCTTCTTTAATTCCCTAATACACACACCTTTATTAAAGTATACATGGATATAAATGAAGCTTTGTTTGAGGACCACATCATTATTATGACCATGCCTGCATGTCGAAGAAAAGGCACGGTGAGTGTTAGGAAGAGAAACCCTCCAGACCTCCCTGAGGAGGAACTGAAGACAGAGCCATATTTGGTGATTTAGGGGCATCCCTTCCTAAGGGACTCGTAATGCCCCTCTCAACACCATTCCCAATTTGCCAGCTGAAGTAAACGTGATCACCTGGTTTATGAAGTCGCTAAACTTAATTCTACATAGAAATTCAAGTCCACTTTGTACCAAGGCATGGAAACAGTTTTCCTCAAGTCAGCCGTCTCTGATTACTGGTGGTTTTGCAGTTAGTTCTTACCAACAAAGCTTAAAATGCAGAAGTCAGTAAAACATGTGCAACAGTTCCACAAAGGTATAAGGGTTGTTCATGATCATAACCCCAAATCACCAGTGCCTCAGTGTTCAGAGAAGAAATAACATCGGCTGGGCAACCTTGGGTGGGGAATATGATGGACAGTGAGTTTGAATAAGTGAAGAGGCGGAAGCGAGGCTTCTTAGGAAGGGAGAAGAGCATGAACAGTGGCACAGATGTGGGAATAACCGTCTGGGGTGATGAACCTGTGCTGAGTGGAAAGTTCCAGAGGACTGAACAAGAAGAGGTGTGTGAGCAGCAAAAGCAAGACCCAAGATGGTTAGATGTTCTCCTAAGAGCAATCTGGCTCTGGGAGCCACACAATAAAGACAGTTTGTACAGTTTGTAACAATCAGCAGGTCAGGTCTTAATTTCCTCTTCACTCTCTTAAAACTTTCCTTTTGAAAATGTTCCATTTTTATTTCAAAGCTTAATACAAAGTTATACAAAATTCAAACCTTAACACGTAATTAATAAAGGGTAAATTCCCCTTTAATCCTATCCAGCAGACAATCATGATCATTTGACATAATTCTGATACATAAATGAGATCATAAAAATGAGATATTTTATGTACATATACTCTTCTGTGTTCTTTTCACTTAGTATATCTTGAATATTTTCAAACATCAGTATATATAGGCTGTATGGTATTTCATTGTATGGCCAGATCATGGTCATTAACCTATTTCTACATAGATATATCTGGGCTGTTTCTAGTTTTCTCATTAAATGTGACAATGCTTCCAGCACTTTCCTTTGTGCCCTTCATAAGGTGTCTATTACTGACTTGTATTTCACTGATCTCATGGACTCCAGTATGAAGTCTTTGGGACCTGTCTGAAACATCTTTGTGTCCTCCACAGCACTCAACCCATTTTCCTGGACGGAGGGCGAGTTCAAGTCCTGCAGGTGGAACGAAAGCAGTGAACACTGAGGCCAAATGAGGCCGACTGGGGAGAGGAGAAACCAGAGACCACTGAGATAGGCTGAGCATTTGGTAATTCAAGGTCAAAGTGATGAAGGCCTGGGCTAGGTCAGTGATGTTGAAACTAGAGCACAAAGAATAGATCTAGGAGGGATTTAAAGCTGACAACAGGGGGACTTCAAATGACAGGTTCAAACATCGGTCATATGAGTCACAGCTAAAACCCATAAATATGATGGCTTGAAAAATCCAGCATGACCACTGTAACAGAACTGACAACTCAGCTTTGTTCCCTTGTTTGTGATAGGCTTGGGCTTATGCAGGTCCCTGCAGGAGAGAGGGGAGGACAATCTGTTGGGGGAGAACTAGCAGTCCACTGTAGAGCTGATCATGTTTGTGGTCCCCTCGGGTGGACTCTGAGTATCAAATGTGGGGAGAGAGGTGAGCAGGAAAGAAGGGCTGGGTCAGAGTTCTAGGAGGTCTGTTTGGTTCAGAGTAGGATTCCAGCCAGGTGTGCAGGCTTGAGGAGCAAGGTCTGGTTCCCAAGGAGAGTGTCTAAGAAGGGCAGTCAAGGGCTGTGCCAGGGCCACAGCAGGGGAGTCAAGGTGAGAGGTAGGAACAGGGCTGTCATGAGGCTGGGTGACTCCGGGTGGTCAGGGGCAGGCTGAGCCGCAGTGTCTAGAACTCACTCTGGACACCTGACCATGCCCAGGCTACAGCAGCAAGACTGACTTCCGTCCCCACAGAGGCCTATCACACGCTCTGCCTGTGGCCTAAAAATCAGGATTGGGCAAAGACTGGAGGCAGGACCAGCTGCACAATTTGCCAGGCCCAGTGCAAGATGAACCTGTGGGATTCCTCATTCAGGGGAAAAAAAAAATTAAGAATTTAAGATGGCAACAGCAGAGCATAAAACTAAGCACAGGGCCCTTCTGACCATTGGGCTCTGTGCAAAAACTCAGACCCTGCAGCTAAGAGGGGGGAATGGGTCGTCACCACTAGATTTGTTTGTTTTAAAACAGCATGAACAGCCTATCGACTTCTTGAACAGGTTATTGAGTTTTCAAACTTTTCTTCCCAAACAAAACCAAGTACAAAACCTAACCTAATGCATAAAACAGTCTAAGGTGAAGCTCTTCAGGCTGCTACTTCAGGACTCCTGTCCACAGCACTCTTGCTCCAAGACGTATCACCAAGGACCCCTGAACACTACTTGTGACCTTACGGCCCCAAAAGGTACAGTTTTAAGACCAATGCAGTAGTCTCTACTATCCTGCATAAGAGACAACAGGATAAGAAAAGCCACATTTGATATCTGACACTGAAATACCCAGGAGAAACACTGCAACAGCAACTATTGCTGCTGGGATACCACAGAAGCATGTCAGCAGATCTTTCAATCCGACTATAGTTTCCGCTATTGGATGACTAGAGTTAACTATAGTTTCAAATAGCTAGGAGAAGGATTCCAACAGAAAGAAATGATAAGTGTTTGCGATGATGGATATGCTAGTTACCCTATCACTATATATTTTATGTACTGAAATATCACATGTACTCCATGAATATGTGCAATTATTTGTCAATTAAAAAATTAAATTTAAAAAAGTATGGTTTCCACATTATTCCACAGAGTATAGTTTCTTCTACCCACAGGGTAGCACAGAATGCCTCTTCTAGGCCTGTAATATCCATTTTCATTATTAAAAAGATCCCAGAATCAATTACTTGTCTCTTGCAACCATCTTTGAGGGGAAATTTCCAGGGGAGAAAACACCAATATTGCACAGGTTTGCTTAATAGGCTCGTATGCAAAATTGATGACTGACTCTAAGGGAAATTGTCTCTAGAAATGCTGTAAAAATTTAAGGAAAAATAGAGAACCTAAGACGATGGAAGTACTGTGTCATTAAACAATTATTAATATAACTTTATTAAATAGCCAGTTAAATACAGGCTTTTTAGGCTTGTTTGGAGAAAGCACTGATAAAGTAGGAAAGAAACATCTGACTGTCCTGAGAAAGGAACACAGCTGTTCCGTCCTGGTGTGCATTGCCAAGATCGTACTTGCGGACACTGCTAATCTTATCTGAACATATTAATAAAATCCCTAAATCCTCCTATTAAGAAATACCGCCACTGACATCGTGCCTGACTAACATTTGCTTCTTAAGAAATACTATCCCTACCTCCTCCTTATCCCCTAACCAAGGAAAAAAAAATGATGGTTGCTTCCTGGAATGTCTAGCTACTAAAAAAATCCCTTAAGCTTCCTAAGATAGTAGGAAAAAAGATGAAAGTCAGGCTGAAATAAGCAATTAAGATAAACTAAGAATTTTTTAAAGGCAAGCTTCACAAAGCTACTATGTTACTACACAAATCATTTTGCAAACTATTTCCTCTCTAAGTAAAGAGGTGAGAGAACTAGGTAATTTCTAAGGTCTCTCCTTATTCTAATGCTCTAGATTTACTGAAAAAGGTATTAGATACATTCTTTCACTTACTCTATCTTAGTTCATTAAACATTTCTTGCTTGTGTGCATCTCTGAGGACACAAACTCATAAGTTAGCTAATGGGGAAATACAGGAGAGGAAGAAGCAATGATTGTCACCACGATTTTTTCCTTGACTCCAGCCCAAGACCCATGCTACACTGCTACCCAAGTGGATCATGCCGTAATACAGCAATTCTACTGGGGAACTGATGCCTCTGCTGGTCCCTCGTGCCCCTTCCATGTGGTACTTTCCAGAGCTGATATTATCTTATGCTCTGTCTAGAAGTGTCTGAAACTGTATTTGGGACTTGCCAACCGCGTGACTTTTTGACTATTTACACTTATCTACTTAGCAGGGTTTCAAGAGAACCTCTAATAACATAAGCCTTCCAATATCTCCCTTTCTTCAGTGTGAGAACTAGGGAGATGGTGGCTAACCTGAAGCGACTCAGAGCTGGTCTTTTAAGAAAACAGGTAGTATCTGGTAAGTTCACCTGCACAGGATAAAAACACTAGTAAGCGGCCCAGCCCTGCAGAATCCCATCAGATGAGCACGTGTTTCCATTGCCAACTGCTGGCCTCAGCATCTCAGGAAGGAGTTCACTGAGCCCATGGGGCCCTACACATGGGCACCTGCACCTTTGCTCACCTGTGAAAGGGTGACCAGGGTGCTTGTGCTTTGGCAGGCTGGAGTCCCGCAGTAAGCTGATTTGCACACAGGATGTGGGCAGGGCATGAATTCTCTCCAGGGACATCCTCACGAACTAACCCTTCCACTCGCCACCTCCACGCCCACCTGCGTGTGTTCTCACCCACTTTATCCACGAACCTCCCCCATTCACTGGCTGTTTCCACTGTCAAACCTGCTTCCCTTGCAAATTTCCTCTCTGCAGATGGGTTTATCTCCAGTTGTCTCTGAACAAGGTTTGATTCACTTTTGCCTTTTATGTGGCAAGCAATTCTCCTCCCCCACACGCCTGGCTCCCTCCAGCGCACCATCTAGAAAGCTGCAGAATCTGCCTCACAGAAAGGTCTGGCTTGGCTGTGCCCCACTGGAAAGATTGAGCACTTTGCTGTACCGGCTTGCTAGAAGTTCGAGATCCTCTTCAGTCTCTTCGTTGCTTCACCTTATGTCAATTTTACTAGCGTTTTAGTCTAAAATGGTACATCTGACAATACAATACAAAAAGCAGATCTTGCTTTCTAAGCACCTACTATAGTTCAGGTGCCAATGAATTATCTACTAGTTGATTTATCTTTTGCATCTGTTCACCGATTCCTTTAATTTTTACAATAACACTGCAAGTTAGATAAGTCCCACTTTACAAATAAGAAAATAGAATATTGAAGAGACAGTGAATTAACTGAAATCACACAGCTAGTAAACCAGAGTCAAAATGAGGCAAAAAGCCCAAATTCTTATTTACAGTATGCTGTAAACAGGTGTTAGGTTTTATTTATTTATTTTTTAAAGCAATTCAACTCCGTCTTCTTAGGCAGATATCACTACCAGAATAATGCCAGAGTCTACAACCCCCTTCTCTCATTCTTAAACAGAATAGGCAAGGTCGTTTTCTACTTTTTAAAACCTGTTGCTATTCATTTGTTCTGTCATTTAAACAAGTTCTTAACACCTGCAGCAAGCTCTAGGTTGTGTCAGGTGTGGTGGGAAATACCGAAGGGCAAAGCATAATCATTTCCCTTGGGAGCTTAAGCTCTAACTGGAGGGGGGAACTTCCCCTGGATTTCCCTGAATACAGAGTTCAGTGGGAAGCCGTGTGCTGACCATTCCTGCAATCAAGTGCGACTCCTCAGGGAGAGGGAACAATAGGGTGTCCTAGAGGACATGAACCCACACAAAGGAGGACAAAATGTTCAGTGAGGTCAACACAGCCACCCTCAGAAAGAGGGATCCTTTGCTCCATGTAGAGGAGCTTAGAAAGCCAAGCCAAGCCTCAAAGCCAGTAGTTAAAATAGCCATGGGTTTTTGATCAGGGGAGTCAATGGCATTTAAGGACAGTGCCTGGCCCCGGACTGCTGGCTGTGACAATTCTGGCTGCTTCAAGGCTTTGCATACATTCTCTCGGATTTGACCTGAGTCCCAGACAGCTGTGAACAAGACTAGTTAGTTACCAGGGTCCCAGAGATCACAGCCAGGGAGGGAGAGTCCTGTATGACGTGACAAGGGCAGTGACCTCTCAGAAATGAAAGAGAAGTCATCCTCAGGGACATGCTGGGGACCTCAGGACCTCCCAAGGGCCCAAGGCAGCTCATTAACATGATATTAAACTGCTGTGTGTGTGAGGTTTTCAGAAAGGACAAAGGGCAGAACGGCTGCTGGGCCGTGGGGAATCCCAGCACTGGCTCCCGGAAAGCCCAAGGCTGCCCACCAAGCAGGATGAGAACGGAAGCATGAGACCCGCTGTCACTCTCATGGTCCCCTAGCAGCATCCTGGGCCCAGATCCCACAAAGCCAGTCCTGTCATCTGGGAGCCACAGTATTTCAGTTGCATGCTCTATCAGAAGAGGAAGTCAACTGCTCACTTGTAACACAGGAGCTTCAGCCAGAAATTCACCCTAGCACTTCTGCTTACAAGAATAAGAGACCCCAAAAGTGAAATGTGCTTTTTTTCTTGGCCAGGATTAATTTAGTTCCTTTTAGAAGTTGGCTTGCTCATAGCATCAGGAAAGGCTGATGTATTTGGCACCTGATATTATTGCTTTGCATTATTATGTAATTGTTCCTTATGTGCTTTTATTCTTTTTAATAAATAGAATGCAAGGTCTTTGATAATCATTTTTTTGCATCTAACTATATAGTAGTCCCACTAAATACTAAAATGAAGGGAATCAACAGATGGATGCAACAGAGAATCAGTAGAAATATGTAGGGCTTACGAGATCGATTTCACTTCCTAATATATTTTATCTCTAATAAACATAGAAGGAGTGGTTCTCTCAACTATGGTCCTGACTTGGGAATTTACTAGAAATGCAAATTCTCAAGCCTCATTCTAGACCTACTGAATCTGAAACCCTAAAGGTAGCGCCCAGCAGGTCTGGGATTTTAACAGGCTGTTTCCAGCTTCATCTGAACACTGACTATAGCTCACTCTTTAGACTACTGGAGATTTCAGTCTCATCTCGTCATCTTTAGTCACTGAAGTAACACAGTAACACCCTACATCCTTTTCAGAATGATCAAAGATTGACACCAAAACGGGTCTTTGCAGGGGTTGTTTTGGCAGAGGTGGTATCTGGGGAAGAAAACAAAAATGGAAAGAATTTATTACTTGGCATCACATTGGCATTTGCTGGCATTTTCATAGTTACTGAGAGCATGAAAAGAAAGAAACTATAAAACCCGTACCAGTGAATGCAGTTTTTTCAAAGGTCTCACAGCATCAAATCAATCCCCTGATCGGCTTGCTGTTGAGTTTAATCTAGCCAAGGCAGTATTGTTGTAGCTGTCACATATTTATTTCATGGGTTTTTTTTCCCTTGCCCTGTGAAGCTGGAACCAATTGTGTATAAAGAGACTAAATAAAAGAGGTCCCGGATTTCCTGTTATTACAGATCAATTTTTTGAGATACTAGAATATATGGGTTTTTTGTAACATAATTAAATCCATGTGAAATGGCACGGCACAGACTTTACCACAGATTGATCTGACAATGCTTCCAAATGAAATACTTCAAGGAAGAAAGTCACTACGTAATAGTTTTCTTTCTTAACATCCTCTATCACGGTTTCACATCACACTGTGAAAAAAAAAATGCTTTATGAGTAATGTCAAAACATGTAGATCAGTCAGGATAATTTATGTTCCTTGGTTGGATTAACCTTATTCCCTTTCACTGCAGCAAATAGAGATGTATTTGCTGCACAGAGTGGCAGGACAACCCACGGGTCTGGGACAGCCTTCAGAGGGCAGGCAGCTAAAGCTAATCCCAGCACCATCTTCACAATAATGAACTATGACCTTTCTGAACATTCGTGCTTCATCCAGGATGCGACATATTGAAGACATTGAAGAGTACACTCGTGTATGCCTCTGAGATGGTTAGTTTTATGTGTCAACCTGGTCAGACTACAGTGTCCAGTTGTTTGGACAACCACTAGTCTAGATATGCTGTAGAAGTATTTTAAGGTGTGATTAATATCTAGGATCAGTAGACTCTGGGTAAAGTAGCTTAGCTCTAGGAATGTGGGATAGGCCTTATCCCAATCAGCTGAGGACTTTAAGAGCAAAGGCTGAGGTTTACTGAAGAAGGAATCCTACCTCCATATTCCGACACAAGAATCTGCCTGTCTTTCCAGCCTTTGGACTCAAGACTGCGACATCAGCTCTTACCTCAATCTCCAGCTTCCCCGCCCCTACAATTGCGTGAGCCAATTTCTTAGATTTCTCCCTCTAGATATATATCCTCTTGGTTCTGTTCCTCTGAGGAACCCTGACCAATACACAGCTCCGAAACCCTAACTTTTGACTCCCACTCTCCTATTGTCACCATTTCAGTTGAAATAACTTAGTTGAAATTGCAGGGGGTGGGGGTGGGTGGGGAGGAGAAATCAAGGAACTTCCGAAAGTTATTTTTAAATCTGAATGCCACACCTTCACAAGTAGAAAATCAAGATACTGCTGTACCATTACTACCAATTAGAGTAAGTGCCATAAATGCCTGGACTCCTACAGAACTCTATTTCATTTACTGCATGATGTCATTCATCTATTTACATACCTGGCTTTCCCATTTCATTGAGAACATCTCAAAGACAGGGAATATCTGAATTTTTTTAAACTTCATGTAATAGGCATTAAATATATTTTTTTGCTAAACGAATGGTCAAAATCTCCAAAATAATTGCCATTCTGACACTCTTTTGGTCCTTCACAGCTTTTCCTGTCTCCAGTTGGACATGCTCTACCTGTGCCGCCAGGCACAAATGGAGCGGCAGCTGGGACTAAAAAGGCTGCACAGGTGACAAGTAACTCCTGACTTGCCAGAGATTAACCCCTGGCTCACGCCAGTACCACCTATGGATCTGATTATAGTAATGTTAGATGACTTTTCAGGGAGTCTAGATTAGATCAGTGTTTCTGAGACTGGCCCAGGTGCAATGCTTTCAAAGAATTTAGAGCATAGTGATTTGTCCAAAGTCTCTTTACTACAGAACTTCCAGAACCTCAAAGTAAACTGAAGATCGGAAATGGAAGCTCACAGGTGCACCATAATGTATCTCCTTATTCCATGAATCACACTTACAGAAGATGAACTGTCAGTGCTGTGTGTTAGCGAAACAGGGCTATATCTAAAACACCGTAGTAGGAATGCTATTGCCCAATAGGGCTTACTAAAAATTGAGTCAAAACCACTAACAGATTTCACAGACTTCCTCCCAAAAAGTTATTTCATCTCAACTCTACACATAGAATCCACAAAAGTGTACATTTAAATTTCTATGCTCTATTTTTGCAGAAGAAACAACAGATCAACAGTCTGCTTGTTGTTGATGTAACTTTAATAAAATAGATTGACAGGGATATTCCCTATTACGCTGCAGCCTGGAAAGATGTTTAACTTTGTTGCATAGGTCTTGCGGCATCCATGAGTTTGCCTGGGGGTGAGGAGAGACTTTTCAGCTTATACCTCTAGGTAGCTGACTCTTCCTCCTGTTTAAAAGAACATAGTCTGTCATAGGTTGAACTGTGTCCTTTGAAAATTCGTACGTTGAAGTCCAAACCTCCAGTAACTCAGAATGTAACTTTAGAAAACAGGGTTGTTGCAGATGTCATTAGTTAAGATGAGGTCAGGCTGGAGTAGGTAGGTCCTTCATCCACTGTGACTGGTGTCCTTTTGAAAAAGGGAAATTTGGATTCAGAGAAACACACAAAGGAAGAATGCCACGTGAAGGAAGAGATCAGAGAGAGTCTTTTACACACCAAGGCACACCAGACTTCGCCAGCAAACCTCCAGAAGCCAGGAGAGAGGCATGGAATGGAATCTCCCACACAGACTCAGAAGGAGCCAACCACCCTGCTGATGCCTTCATCTCAGACTTCCAGCCTCTCCAACTATGAGATACATTTCTCTTGCATGGGCCACCTGGTTTGTGGTACTTTGTCACAGCGGCCATAGCAAACTAACCCACACTCCTACCTGCCATAGAATTCATGCAAAACATGCAACGGGGCAGACAGCACGGACTACAGGGCAAAAGGAGAAAGAGCAGAATAAGGTCAAGGTCAAGTGCACACCCCCCTCTTCCAGGCTATGCACAAAGCCAGCAGCCAGCGTTTGGGAGAACAAACCTGGAGGAATAATGATTACACAGTTTTATAAAAGTGACCTCAGAGACTGAGAATGTTCAACAAATTATAATCGTGACTTTGATACAGAAATGTCTAATACAGACTAGCACAATATGATCAATGTTGACAAAGGCTAGCAGAATTTGAAAGAGGAGAAAGGGAATGAAGACCAGATGCTCCTGGCAGAGTCTCGTATGTGTTATGCTCAAGTTAGCTGTTTACTTCTCATTTCATTCAGGTGTGTCTGTCTTTTAGCCGATCCTCTAGTTAGTCATTCATAGAGTCCTAAGTTTCGGTGGTTAGAGGTAATCATCTGGAAGACTGAACCCAATCCACTTTGGCAGCTACGACTCTGGTGCCCGGAGTAGGTAATACTGGGGGAAAGTCCCCCTCCTCACACAGGTGGAGTTGTGCAAGATGTCATATGTGCATACAGTCAGTAGCTACCATGACAGTCCAGACACAAACAGCTCCACCACCCTAACCTCCCCAGGGCCCCATGAGGCGACATCCCCTTCCCTGCCAGCACGAGGCAACCATTGATTTCTTTTCTCTTCCTGTATTTCCTCCTTTGCAAGAATATCACATAAATGGAATCATACGGTCCGTTGGTAGCTTTTACACATTTCACTTTTTTGACTTTTGAGATCCATTCATGTTCTCGTATGTATGCTTGTTCCTTTCCTTTTTTTTTTTTACTTGCTGAGCAGTATTCCATGGTATGCATATACCACAGCTTTATGCATTCGCCAGATGAAAGGCATTTGTCTTGTTTCCAGTTTTGGGAGATTATAAATAAAGCTGCTATAAACACTTGCATGCAGGTTTTTCCTGTGAACACAGGTTTTCATTTCCCTTGGGAAAATACTCAGGAGTGAAATTGCTGGGTCATATGATGAGTGTCTATTTAACTTCATACAAAAATTGTCAACATGTACCATTCAGATAGCTGTTTTTAAAGGAGTGGTTTTTTTTTTTATACACAACATGGGCTCCATATTACACTTGACATTCAGGAAAATATTAGTCAGTATATGTTTTTATCAATGAGTAACTTCATCAGAAATATCACTGTTAAATAGGAGTGATGCCGAAGACTCATCAAAAACCTAGATATTTATGACTAAGTCAAAAACCAAGTGGAGAAAAGACGTAAGACAACAGAGGTCCCAAACCTATGGTGAGTCGTATCATTATTTCACTATATACTATAATATTATAATAACAACAGAAATAAAGTGAATACATATAATGCGCTTTTGAATCATCCCGAAATTATCCCCTGTGGAAAAATTGTTTTCCATGAAAACAGTCCCTGATGCCAAAAAGGCTGGGGACCGCTGCTAGGAGACAGAGGCATAAACGAGACTCAAAGCTGCCTCTTTCTGCCTTCATTTTGCTTCTGATTAAATGTGGGATTAAAATCGCTTCTGCTGTCTCCCCTGCAGTGAGTGGATGTGGTGTCTTTACCCTGCCGCGCCCCGTCTACTCGGCTACGTGCTGCTCCCACCGCGGCCTCTGCTTGTGCCAAATGATCACTTCCAAAAGCACAGAGGAGTTGAAATGCATCCAGATGTAAGAATCCATGCGTGTCTCACCCACACTGCGCCCTCCCCGAGATCTGTTCACTACTGAAGTGAGAATACCAGCGAGTCTGCAGAGTGGTTTTTGCCTACCTGAAAGGGGTCTTTTTTCTGACTCTTCCCTTATCCTCCCCCCTCTCTAAACTTCACTTGAGTCGTGCATGTGCCTCTTACACTGAGGACAAAAGAAATGCTAGTAGCAAGCCAAAGGCCGGCTGGCTGGCACATCAAAGAAATCCAACACTCTAGCTCCTTCTCAGAAGGGTCCTCATGTGAACTTGTGTTCATGGGGACGCAGGAGTGTTTGCAGTGCGTGTGTGTCTGAGAGTATTTAGCTATCCTGGGGCTGGAAGAAGATGGGGAAGGAAGGGTGAAGTCTGAGAGAAAAGCACGCACATTAACTGTACACTTGGAGCCAACACGCGCTCAGGGAAAGAGCATTTCCAGGGTCCCCAGACGTGGCAGCGCAATCTGGGTGGCTGCTCTAAGTCTGGGGGGCAGCAGCTCCAGCTGGAGTTGGTTTTCTGTCCAACAAAAGCAAGTCTGGTGGTGCAGCAGGGATCTGAAGATTAATTTAATAAAAGGAAAGCCCCCTGGAAAGACATGAGGGACTCGCTGAAGCTGCTCTCTCTCGATTGACGGCACTTCTGCTATTCCCTAGTTTCTCAAACTGAATCGTAGGAAAGTCTACTCCAAACATTTTAGATCATGTTTGATGAAAATAAGCTCAGATTTGTTTGCCGGTGGAAAGAAGTGTTAATAAGAATTTGTGGATTTTTAAGAATCAATTCCATATGCATCTACGAATAAATGAGCACACAGATATCTAACACGAGCCTGCATGCGTAGGCACACACACACCCCATATGTATCATCGGGACAACACAAATGCAGCAGTTGTACTGTTACTGTATTAAGTTAATTTTGAACAGGCGTAACTAGAAAACAGGTCAATGACATGATTTGACTGAAATGAATTGGTCACCAAGAGCCCATCTATAGAGCTAAGATAGTTCACATAGACGATAACTTGTTTCTATCATCAGGAACATGAAGACATACAAGTCACAGTACAAACATGAACATTTGTCATGATGCCCGCTTATGGACAGATTAACTTCAGCCTCATTGACTGAATCTAAATCCCTGAATCTCAGGCTCTCAGAGACAGATTATCAATTTCTTATCCAACTTCTCTTCAAACACATGAAGCCCCTCGGTGAATCCCTGACAAGTGAGTCGTCTTTGCTGACCACTGCTCTAATTGTGTATTTGACATGTACTTATTAGCCTCTAGATTTGTTAAAATTAAATAGAAAAACAGAAATACAGCAGGAAGATGAAAGTTCCACGGATGTATAAACAGGACATAGATCACACACCTGAAAAACAATTCCTAAGAACAGCTATGCTCAACCTCACCTGGACACTGGAATCATGGGAATCCTCCAAGACCAGATTCCTGGGTCCCAGACCCAGAGATTCTCATTTAAATGCTGTTATGTCGCCTGGGCACTGGGTGCTTAAACAGCTCTTCACTTAACATGCAGCCAACCTTGTTATTCTGGTTCCAACTGAGGACAATTTTAAGTGAATTTCCCTTTGCGATGCATTAGTCCACATTCGTGACAAAAAACAGTTCTGCCTCAGAAAACACATGATTCCAAGGACCCAAGTTATTCCACATGTGGCTTGTGGTGGCAGCCACCCGTCTGGAACATGCCAACAGAAGGAAACATTTGGGCTGTTACTGCGCTAGCATCCTTGCAGTGAGATCTGCCCAAGACTGTCCCTGAAGAGCGGCAATCTATTCCTCGTCCAGGGCTTATGTAATAATCTTAACCAGGTCACAGTGACCTGACTTTCTCCCGTTACAACAGAACTACCAGCGCCAGCCATCACCACCTTTGCCCTTAGCACGGGTGATGCTGAGCATGTGGAAGAGGAAAAGATGCTTCTGGGATCTTAATAACATCGTCAGGAAGATTCATCCTGACGTGCCTTTATTTTCTGTCCTTCAGGAAAACAAATCACATTTGATAAGAATTTATTTTCTGTGCAAGCCAAAAGAGAAAAACTCTATTGAGAGTCTAAGAAGGTAATGCCAGTTGTTGCTCTCTTATAGAAAGTCTTAGGGTTTGACGATCTTGGAACAATCCTAGTTCAACATTCTGTGAGATGAGGTGATGGCGTCCCTGAAATGCAAAGTGACTCGTCCAAGGTAAGAGCCGGTCGCTGAGCCAGGACGGGATGGGGCATCCTCTCACTCGGTTCCTTGCTTCTACCACTGGACTATTTACTGAGTCAAACATCTTAAAAAGCAAAAGAAGAAAGGGAAGATCCCTGGGGGAGGAAGGACTCTAGTCCTTGCTGTGATGCCCCATGTCAGTGAGGGACTATCGAACACTGAAGTGTCTATGCCACACTGGCCGGACTCGGGCCTGACCTGTGAGTAATCCGCCCCAATGTGCTTTCCATCAGGAGCTGTCTGTCTCTCTGGTGGATGAGAAAGGCACCAGAGCTCTGTGCTATTTCCTTTGGTTAGTTTTATTTATTTCCTTTAATTTGAGCAACAGTTGCCAACACATTTGAAATTGAAGTGACAACTTTTCATACTGCTTAATGCTGAGAGGAAGCCAAATAGAGTATATGTTGACAGGAGAAATATAAACTTATCTGACAGGCTTTTTATTTCTTATGGCAAATGTTCAAGGCATTCCCACTCATGTGTCCTCAACTTTCTTGAAAAGCCCCAAAGCAACAGATACTGGATACTAGGAGCAGAAGTTACGCCCAAGGGCAAGTAGCAGCCCCCAGAGCTTGGAAATACCCAGACTCACTGTGTAACAGCACATTCTTGTCTTCCTGTGCTCAGAAATAGCACATGAAGCTAACATTTTTGATAAACTAGGGAAAAGGGGAACAAAAGGGGGCTTTCTGGTCCCTCCAAATACACCAGCCACGAGAACACTCTCGACCTCAGTACTCTATTGACATTTGGGGCCAGATACTTCTTTATTGGGGTTGGTGGGGCTGTCCCATGCAGTGTAGGCTGTGCAGCAGAATCCCTGGCCTCCGCCCACTAAATGCCAGCAGCATTTAGTTGTGACAACCAAAAATATCTCAGACATCATCAAAGCCCCTGCCCTGCTGGTTGAGAACACCACATCCAAGTGTCTTACCCAGCCCATCTGCAGTTCTGTGTAGCATTTGGGGTTCTCTCGCCTTGTCTTGTTGCCAAGGATACTAACCCTCCTCCTTAACATATAGGCTAAGTGTGAAGATTGGAGGCGATGAGGAGAATTGGAGGCTGCCATCTGCCCCTAACACGCCTTCCAGGCACAGGGCTCCGGTTCCTCCCACAAAACCTCTGAAGCCACTTGCCCGGCCTGCCTCCGTTCTCATGCCAGGACACTCCTCTTCCTTCTGGAAATCTCTCTCTTCCTTTCCTTCACCAGGCTAGATCTTACCCCTTCTTTAAGGTTCAAGTCAAAAACAACTTCTCCCATGAGGCCTTTCTCCGCCATCTCTCCCTCTCACTTTTCTTACGCTTCCTGCTCAACTCACATATTTGTGAAGAACAAAAAAGAAAACTGCATGGTGACCCAAGACAATGCAGGCTCCACCGACTTTTTATTTATAGGGTCTTAGATTCTTGGACCTTAGAGGTAATATTGTCCAAGCCTGAGGCTTTCCTGAGCTGAGCAGGTACCAGCCTTATTGTAATCACCA